>PYXC01000770.1:195000-217500 GCA_015244755.2 Tenualosa ilisha
TGCTGAGTGGGGCCCACTCACTGGACCAGGAGGAGCCCACCTTTCTGCCCAGCGACAGACAGACCCTCCACCAGTCTATGGGTCTTATGAGACGACTGCTCATGGACGCACAGGTACACACACACACACACACACACACACACACACACACACACACACACACACAGACCCTTCACCAGTCTATGGGTCTTATGAGACGACTACTCATGGATGCACAGGTACACACACACACACACACACACACACACACACACACACACACACACACACAGAACCTTCACTAGTCTATGGGTCTTATGAGACGACTACTCATGGATGCACAGGTACACACACACACACACACACACACACACACACACCACACACACACACACGGACCCTTCACCAGTCTATGGGTCTTATGAGACGACTACTCATGGATGCACAGGTACACACACACACACACACACACACACACACACACACACACACACACACACACACACACAGAACCTTCACTAGTCTATGGGTCTTATGAGACGACTACTCATGTCTGCTCACGTACGCACACACACACACACACACACACACACACACACACACACACACACACACACACACGGACCCTTCACCAGTCTATGGGTCTTATGAGACGACTACTCATGGATGCACAGGTACACACACACGCACACACACACACACACACACACACACACACACACACGGAACCTCCACCAGTCTATGGGTCTTATGAGACGACTGCTCATGGATGCACAGGTACACACACACACACACACACACACACACACACACACACACACACACGGACCCTTCACCAGTCTATGGGTCTTATGAGACGACTACTCATGGATGCACAGGTACACACACACACACACACGCACACACACACACACACACACACACACACACACGGACCCTTCACCAGTCTATGAGTCTTATGAGACGACTACTCATGGATGCACAGGTACACACACACGCACACACACACACACACACACACACACACACACACACACACACACACACGGAACCTCCACCAGTCTATGGGTCTTATGAGACGACTGCTCATGGATGCACACACACACACACACACACACACACACACACACACACACACACACACACACACACACGAAAACCAATTTTAATTCAAATACATTTTCCTGAACAGCAAACTCGAATTAACCACTAAAATCAATTTATCGCCCAGCTCTAAGAGACACCTACTAGTGGATGTGCACACACACACATACACATACACATACACATACACATACACATACACAAACACATACACATACACACACACACACACACACACACACACACATACTCAAGCATATGTTTCAAGCATATTTCTGTCGTTGTTCAGCAGTCTCTAAGTTAATCCGCAGTTACTATTAATGTGCTAATCAGGCTGTCAGACTACCTGTTCATTTACCTGCTGCTGTCATCGCTTTATTCTCAAGCACACACACACACACACACATGCGCGCACACACACACTTACACATTTTCCATGTAAGTTTGATGGAGACTGAGAAACGTTTTAATCCTAAACTTCGACAAGAATCATTCCTGGTACATATTTGATGCAAATATATTAGAGCAGGCTAAACCCTTAATCAAGTAGGCTTTGGGTTTGAATGTGTGAATGTGTGTGTGAGAAATAATGTATTTTTGCTTGTGCTTGTATGTATGTTTGTGGGTGTGGGTGTGTTTGTGCATTTATGTTTCAGTGTACGTGTGTGTTTACAGTTTGGGCTGTGAGGCAGGACATTTGATGGCAGGCAGCAAGACAGTGTGTGTTTGTAGATTTGTGTTTGTGTGTGTGTTAGCATATGTGTGTTTGTATGTAAGCGCACGTGTGTGTGTGTGTGTGTGTGTGTACATGCATCCCACTGACAGTCACATGACAGATATTTGCAGAGGCAGAAAATATTGGTTGAATGTGGAATATACACACACACACACACACACAGGATATTGTACACTTTTATAAAAGGATTCCTGGTCCTATGTTGATAAGGGTGGGAGGAAAGAGTACAGCACAGTAATCAATAGAAGACAGGAGAGAGATAGACAGATAGATAGATAGAGAGAGAGAGAGAACAAAGTAATCAGTAGAAGACAGGAGAAAGATAGACAGATAGATAGAGAGAGAGAGAGAGAGAGAGAGAGAGACAGAGAGAGAACACAGCAATCAGTAGAAGACAGAAGAAAAAGAGAGAGAGAGCACAGTGAAATCAGAAGAAGGGAGGAGAGACAAAGAGAGAGAACACAGCAATCAGTAGAAGACCGGAGAGAAAGAGAGAGCACTGTGAAATCAGAAGAAGGGGGGGAGACAGAGAGAGAGCGAGAGAGAGAGAGAGAGAGAGCACAGCAATCAGTAGAAGACAGGAGAGAAAGAGAGAGCACAGTGAAATCAGAAGAAGGGGGGAGAGATGGAGAGAAAAAACTGGGAGGGGGATAGAGAGAGGGAGAGGGAGAGGGGGATAGAGAGAAAAGGAGGTGGGTGAATGAGTGAATGAGTGAATGAGTGAATGAGGGTCCAGGGAAAGACAGTATGGCCTAATAACTTGAATAAGTTGGTAGAGCTGGAAGAAGGGAAGAGTTTGCAACATTACAGAGAGAGAGATGTTGAGAAAGACTGTGAGAGAATGATCAGAGTATGTTTGTGAAAGAGAGAGACTGATAGGCAGTGAAAGGCCATGGTGTGTGTGTGTGTGTGTGTGTGTGTGTGTGTGTGTGTGTGTTTCTGTTAGGAAGCAACACTGGCACTGAGTAAGATTGAGTGCAGTTTCCAAACAGATGGGAGAAATGGGGTGGGGGGGGGGGGTGATAGACAGACAGGTATATCGACAGACAGGAGAGATAGACAGATAGACAGGCAGGCAGCGGAGAGAGACAGACAGACATGGGGAGCAGTGGATGAGCTGGGGGAGAATGAGTCTAATGAGACACTGAGTGGACATCAGTCTTCATTTAATGGACAGAGGACAGGAGGACAGGAGGGGAGAGGAGACAGACAGGTGGATCTGTACGCGCACACACACACACACACACACACACAGAGAGAGTCCATTCATACACAGGCAAATACACACACACACACTCCATTCATACACAGGCACAGGCACACACACACACACACACACACACGCGCACACACACACACACACACACACACACACACAGAGAGAGTCCATTCATACACAGGCAAATACACACACACACACTCCATTCATACACAGGCACAGACACACACACACACACACACACACACACGCGCACACACACACACACGCACAGGCTTCATTCACAAGCTGTGGGCCTTCTGTTCCCTTCCTACTTCCTTTTTCTTTCTCTGTCTCACCATTTCTCTCCCTCCCTCTCTTCCTCTCTCTCCCTCTCTCTCTTCCTCCATCTCCCTCCCTCTCCCTTTCTCTCCAGCACTCTTACTTTCCCTCTCTCTCTCCATCTCTCTGCCCCTCTCCGTCTCAGATTTAGATTCAAAGTGCTTTATTGGCACAGCAAGAGCACTCGTACTGCCAAAGCAGATAACAAGTAGTAAATAGAATTAGCACAATTCCTTAAAAAGGAAAATAATGATTATAGTGTGTGTGTGTGTGAACATGAATATAGCATCTATCTATCTGTGTGTGTGTGTGTGTGAACATAAATATAGTATCTATCTATCTGTGTGTGTGTGTGTGTGTGTGTGTGTGTGTGTGTGTGTGAACATGAATATAGTGTCTATCTATCTGTGTGTGTGTGAACATGAATATAGCATCTATCTATCTGTGTGTGTGTGTGTGAACATGAATATAGCATCTATCTATCTGTGTGTGTGTGTGTGTGTGTGAACATGAATATAGCATCTATCTATCTCTGTGTGTGTGTGCGTGTTGGCCAGTGCATGTACTCATTCACCGTCCATTAGGCTATGGCATGTTGTTAAATATTGAGCAGTAAGATTTGTCTTCCTCCTTCGAACTTGTTACACTAAACTTGTTTAAGTAAATGCTTCTGGTTGAGAGAAAGACGTCCACTGTAGGAGGAAGGGCATCTCTGTCTCTACCTCACCTGTCCAACAGTGACCACATATTCTCTGTCTCTTCCTCACCTGTCCAACAGGTGAAGTATCCCATCTGTATTGTGTCCGTATCCTAGCTACGAAGGGTAGGGAGTGGGGTGAGGGACAGATGCTGCTTCATTGCTTGGTTGTTGTGAGTGGGTATTTCAAAGGGGGTTGGTGGGTGAGGGGTGGGGGTGTTGTGTTAGGTGGCCTCCTGAGGTTGGGCCTTTCAGTGTTGGGGTTGTGGACCTTTGGTGGATCTGAGGTCCAGGTTGGGCTGCTCTTCCTCGTGGAAGGGGGCATGATCCTGGAGGTGGAATGATGGAGGTTGTCTGGCTTTCTGTCTGGGATGGTTTCTTGTAGAGAAAAGTGTAGCATTCTAAGGATGTGTCTTTAAGAGACTTTGCAAAAAGTCTGTGTCCCAAAAATGTGTCTTAAGGGACTTTGAAAAAAGTGTGTATCCTAAAGATGTGTCATTAAGAGACTTTGCGAAAATCTTCTTCAAAGAGTTTCCCTGTATCCAGGAATTTGCCATTTGAGTCGGCTGGCAGCACCACTTGGGGATGTGACTGCGTGGAGGGAAGCAGTGATGGACATACCTGGCTGCTGGCAGCTGACTGTGTGGATGGTGTTAAGTCAGGAGTTGCTGGAGTGTTGTGCTGCTGGGAGCAGGGCTGAGAGGATGGTGCTGAGACAGAACAGGCGTCTGAGGCACTGATAGACATCGTCTGTACCTCTGTGCTTGTCATTCTGGGGCCTGGCAAGAGTTCCTCTATCAGGCGTTAAACTCTTGTGCTCCTCTCTCCTCAGCATCCTCCTTGACCTCAGCACATGAACATGGAGCATGGAGCACATAACCTCAGCACATGAACATTGAGCATGGAGCACATGAACATGAAGCACATGAGCATGGAGCATGGAGCATGGAGCACATGACCTCAGCTAACTGAGCATGGAGCATGGAGCACATGAGCATGGAGCACATGAACATTTAGCATGGAGCACATGATCATGGAGCATGGAGCATGGAGCACATGAACATGAAGCACATGAGCATGGAGCATGGAACCTCAGCACATGAACATGAAGCACATGAGCATGGAGCATGGAACCTCAGCACATGAACATGGAGCATGGAGCACATAACCTCAGCACATGAACATTGAGCATGGAGCACATGACCCCAGCTAACTGAGCATGGAGCATGGAGCACATGACCTCAGCACATGAACATGGAGCATGGAGCACATGAACATGAAACATGGAGCATGGAGCACATGACCTCAGCACATGAGCATGGAGCACATGAACATTTAGCATGGAGCACATGATCATGGAGCATGGAGCATGGAGCACATGAACATGAAGCACATGAGCATGGAGCATGGAGCATGGAGCACATGAACATGAAGCACATGAGCATGGAGCATGGAGCATGGAGCACATGAACATGAAGCACATGAGCATGGAGCATGGAGCATGGAGCACATGACCTCAGCTAACTGCGCATGGAGCATGGACCACATGAGCATGGAGCATTGAGCACATGCGCATGGAGCATGGAGCATGGAGCACATGAGCATGGAGCATGGAGCATGGAGCACATGACCTTAGCACATGAGCATGGAGCACATGAGCATGGAGCATGGAGCACATGACCTCAGCTAACTGAGCATGGAGCATGGAGCACATGAGCATGGAGCATGGAGCAAATGAGCATGGAGCATGGAGCATGGAGCACATGAACATGGAGCATGGAGCACATGAACATGGAGCATGGAGCATGGAGCACATGAACATGGAGCATGGAGCATGGAGCATGGAGCATGGAGCACATGAACATGGAGCATGGAGCATGGAGCACATGAACATGGAGCACATGAGCATGGAGCATGGAGCACATGACCTCAGGACATGAGCATGGAGCTGTTTTCCTTTTTAAGTGCCTTTAGACTCTCATTCAGGTTGGATGCCAAGGCTTTATTCTCTCTCTCGAGCTCTTGAAATATTTCTACATTTCTTCTGAGGGCCGAGGCCAATATTTGGTCATCTTTCTTGAGTTGCTGATGTTGTCTGGTGAATCAGCCAACCTGGCCTGGGTCCAGTAGGGCCATGCTCTTCTTCAGCAGGTTAGTGAGGCTGGTGGGTGATGGAGGGGCAGATATATAAGATAAGGAGTAAATGTTTTCTGATGGAATTTCATTTGCCTCATTGTCGGAGTGGATAAGGTCCTCTTTGTTCTCTTCAGCTTTTAACGGGCGGAACACCCCTTCAAAGGCCCCTAGCTTGTCTTCATTGCCTTAGATCATCACTTTGCCTACATAGTCTGTGAACAAGACCTCTGGGTTTCCTTCAGTGTGTTGTCTTTGTGTTTCTCTCTAGCTGCTCCAGTTTTACATGTAACCGGGTACTCAGCCTCCCTGGACTTTGGTATGGTACCAGTGCTCCAGTCTTTGGTATGGTACCAGTGCTCTACCCTTTGTTATGGTACCAGTGCTCCAGTCTTTGGTATGGTACCAGTGCTCTACTCTTTGGTATGGTACCAGCGCTCCAGTCTTTGGTATGGTACCAGCGCTCTACTCTTTGGTATGGTACCAGTGCTCCACTCTTTGGTATGGTACCAGTGCTCCACTCTTTGGTATGGTACCAGTGCTCCAGTCTTTGGTATGGTACCAGCGCTCCAGTCTTTGGTACCTGTAGTCCGCTTTCCTGCCTGTTGAACCGTTTTCACGGCCTGCATCAAGTGTTGAAAAAATCTGAAGGATTCTCTTCTTTTTGCTGCTGTTTCTTAGCCTAGAAATCCAGACGCACCTCAGCGGAGCAAATAGTACATCTAGCCACGCACCATAAAGTCTTCCCAAGCCTTGGTAAGACCAATCACAATGCTCTGTCTTTGTGGAGAGATGTTGGCAAGATGACGGCTGGGTAGTCAGCAATGGTGAAGGAATAGCGGTCCTTGCAATCGATTTGGAGGAGTTAGACTTGGGCTTATCTTCCAAAGTTGAGCAGAAAAAGACATTTCAAAGAAGGACATGGCTTATTGCTGTTTTGCCGACGTTGCTGTGTTTGGTCCTAGTGCTATCCAGTTTGAAGGACAACCGCTGACTCCTCCCCTTAGATTGAGCCCAGTCTATTGGTTGAGCCCAGACTATACATTTTGATGTTTACATTTACATTTACATTTAGGCATTTAGCAGACGCTTTTATCCAAAGCGACTTACAAAAGAGGATAACATTCAAGCTACAACACAATGAACTAACAAGGAGTGCATATTGCTAACATAGAATCTGCGCTGTTTTAAGTTGAAAGTGCAATAGTGTAACACAATGATGTCTGATGGCTTGTCAGGTTAATTGTTTTCTGTTTTTCTTCACTTAGCTTCCTTGCAGTAGTTTCTGCTGCAGAATGTTGACAAAAATGGTAGTAGGTGGTGAGCAGCTGATGGCTAAGTTGTTATTTTGATTTGAGAAATATATTCAAATATGATTTGTTGATGTTATATTTCAAAATGTAGCTTTTTGGTCCAATTTTGAGTTGTATTCAGAGGCTCATTTTTTTCTGCTGCTACTCCTGGAATTCAGAATTTAGAATTTCTCTCTCTCCCATCTCCGTCTACCTCTCTCTCTTCATCTCCCTCTCTCTCCCTCTCTCTCCCTCCACCTCTGTCTCCCTTATGCTCCTTCTCTCTCTCTCTCTCTCTCTCTCCCTCCTTCTCTCTCCCCTCGATCAGACTGTGTATAATGAAACGTCGGACTAAAATTATTTCTACCTCTCATGGACTAATAAATGTGACATGAAACATGAAAACGACCTCTGAAAATATAAACCTGTACCCGTTTGCTCTGAAGAAATGGTTAAAAACAGCATAAAATTACGTTTTACTCAGCTAGACCTTGATTTACTATTAGTTCGTCCCTGTGGTGACGTGTGTTGCCATGACAACTACCCATGTGGAGCTCTTTGGAGTCTGTTTACTTTAGGGAGAGAACTTAGCATCGACATGAAACAATGAATTACCAACATGATGGTACAAGTGTTTCATTCATGTTAATTTGTGGAGTAAGCATTATTATTAATATTTGTGAAGTAAACATTAATATTCATTTGTGGAGATTCAAATGTGTCCCCAAGCATTTCTGGTTAGTGTGTGTGTTTATAATGGTCATTAACAAAATGAAACTAGCTGGTTAGTGTGTGTGGTCATTAACAATATGAAACTAGCTTAGTTAGGGTTGAGGTTAAGTAATTGAGCTATGTTGCTGTGGCAACTGCAGACATTACAACAGCTTCCTGAATTGTAAAGTAACACACTGCTACCAAAACGAGTGTTGAGTCTGCCTGAACAGTAAAACAATGTGTGTGTGTATAACAGCATGTATTGGCATTTACCTTCATTCTGCAAAGTAACGTGAATAAACCTGAGCAGGGGAGCCCCTCAGTGTAGCGCCTATAGGACCGCACATCAGATGGGTTACAACATGGTGCTCATGAAACATGTGATGACCTCTATCTAGCTATTTGGGATTAACAAGACCAGGCCCTATCAAAATGAATTGGGGTATTGTGCGAATCCTTGTTTAAATGAATTGAACTTTGTCAAAATCTACCCATAGATTACTCAAATAAAGCTACAAAAGACTAAGTTAAGACTAAATTATTTAAAACGTCAATTTGCTTACTACGCCTGGCTATCACCATGGTGATAGAGATAGTAAACAAAAGGTTAGCTATCATACTATGTCCAACAATGTGATTGGCTACTTTCACCACAGGACAGGACTTCCAGTGTCTCAACTCCACCATCTTCATGTTACGTGCCGCAATACATTTCTATGGATGGACTTTTACCCGCAATGCATTTCTATAGACGGACTTTTTAAGTGATGTGTCTTCTCCTATTAAACTGTCTCTGGCCAGTCAGAGAGCCGAACTGTTTCAACAGATTTGGCCCCTCTCTCTCTCTATGGCTCTGGGAGTACATATGTGTTGATGCCTTGGTGACGTATTTAGCAGTAATGGCTGTTGTCTGTTGTCTTTGGTGTGTAAATCCATCAAAGGTTTCCCTCATTTTTGCATGTTTGTCATACTGAAAAAGGGCACCTCTGTCTCAGCCTCACCTGTCATACAGTGAGCACATGAACCTGGAGTCACTGAGCATCAGCAGAAAAGAGGAGCCTGCGCAGAATGATATCTATACTACACAGTGACCATCACTCCCTGCACAGCGCCCTCTCCAGGCAGGAGATGCAAGATTCAAGACAGTCTTTATTACATCTCATTCTACTAGCATAAGAGAGTAATTTTTGTGTTTTTTGCTCCTCAAAAAAATAGAAATAAAATAAATAGTATGTTAAGAGAGAGAGAGAGTCTGTGTGTTTGTGTGTGTGTCTGTGTGTTTGTGTATGTGTGTGTGTGTGTTTGTGTGTTTGTGTGTGTGTGTGTGTGTGTGTGTGTGTTTGTGTGTGTGAGAGAGAGAGAGAGCAGAAAAAAAACCTGTTATAATGCAAAGACTGACAGGCACAGGCTTAGGTTGCTTTTGTTTCCGTGTTCATTAGTCTTACAGCTTGGTGGAAAAAACTCTTCTGAGTCTGGTGGTCCGACCCTTAACACTTCAATATCGCTTGCCAGATGCTAGCAGCTGAAACAGCCCATGACTAGGATGGCTGGGGTCCTTACTGATTCTGAAACAGTGACTAGGATGGCTGGGGTCCATACTGATTCTGAAACAGTGACTAGGATGGCTGGGGTCCATACTGATTCTGAAACAGTGACTAGGATGGCTGGGGTCCATACTGATTCTGAAACAATGACTAGGATGGCTGGGGTCCATACTGATTCTGAAACAATGACTAGGATGGCTGGGGTCCTTACTGATTCTGAAACAGTGACTAGGATGGCTGGGGTCCTTACTGATTCTGAAACAGTGACTAGGATGGCTGGGGTCCTTACTGATTCTGAAACAATGACTAGGATGGCTGGGGTCCTTACTGATTCTGAAACAGTGACTAGGATGGCTGGGGTCCTTACTGATTCTGAAACAATGACTAGGATGGCTGGGGTCCTTACTGATTCTGAAACAATGACTAGGATGGCTGGGGTCCATACTGATTCTGAAACAGTGACTAGGATGGCTGGGGTCCATACTGATTCTGAAACAATGACTAGGATGGCTGGGGTCCTTACTGATTCTGAAACAGTGACTAGGATGGCTAGGGTCCTTACTGATTCTGAAACAATGACTAGGATGGCTGGGGTCCATACTGATTCTGAAACAATGACTAGGATGGCTGGGGTCCTTACTGATTCTGAAACAGTGACTAGGATGGCTGGGGTCCTTACTGATTCTGAAACAGTGACTAGGATGGCTGGGGTCCATACTGATTCTGAAACAGTGACTAGGATGGCTGGGGTCCATACTGATTCTGAAACAGTGACTAGGATGGCTGGGGTCCTTACTGATTCTGAAACAATGACTAGGATGGCTGGGGTCCATACTGATTCTGAAAAAGTGACTAGGATGGCTGGGGTCCATACTGATTCTGAAACAGTGATTAGGATGCCTGGGGTCCATACTGACTCTTTTAGCCTTTCTGATGAATTGCATGTTGTATAAGTCCTAGATGGAAGGCACTTCACATCCACAGATACCTTGGGTTGTAGGCACAACTCTTTGTAGTGCTTTTCTTTTTGTTGCAGAGATGTTAACACCAAGGAACTTGAAGTTGTTGACCCTTTCCACTGTAGCACCATTGATGGTAATGGGGTCAAACTGGTCTCTTTTCTCTTCTACAGTCAGCTCTTTGGTCTTTGCCACGTTGAGAGATGGTTCTTCTCCTGACACCACTGCATTAAGTTGTTAACTTCTCTCCTGTAGGCTGTTTCATCATTGTTGGTAATCAGGCCAATTACAGTGGTGTCATCAGCAAACTTAATGACCATATTAGAGCTATGCACAGCCACACAGACGTGAGTATACAGGAAGTCGAAGGCTCTGCAGCTGGTTACACCATTCGAGTGTAAGTTTAAGGTTTGGTGTAAGCCACATCTTAAACCTTGTGATGAAATTAACCAGTTTAAAACTAGAGCTATGTGCTACTCCAATTGCACCATCGCTAGTTAAGTTGCACCATAGTTAGTAGCTACTAAATGTCACTGCTGACAATCAATTCATATCACAGTTTGATGATATCGAAAGTAAGTCCCAGACAGCTGCACACTGAAACCTAACCTCCTCTGCAGTAGTTTGTTTTATGAAATACAATTACGCTTCATTTTAAAACACAGACGATATTTTGTTGAATTAGTGTTTTAGTAATATTTCATCGTACTATTGTGGTTAAACTGTAGTCTGTGAGGTAATAGTCATGTTAGCACTAGCACTCTCTTTCCTTAATGTGGACAACTTTATCAGCATTAAAATCTGAGGCATCTGCATGCTAACGGTAGATAGATGTTTAGTATTTGGACTGTCAGACCCATATGGTTTCCAGTGACAGACATGATTAAGATACTGTTAAAATTATTTAAATAATGTGTATTGTTGACATATGCAACTCTTCTCAATTTATGCAGTGTCAAATGAAATGTACCTGCCATTTAAATTAAACATGTTGACAAATGACTTATGATAGGCCTTACATCTAGTGCTGCGGTGGTGGACATTTTAAGACAGAAGTTAGTGTTACATTGCAACTTATTTGCGAGATGCAACCCGTTAAAATGTAGTACCTCTTAAACTCCAGCTTATATTGGAACTAAGCTAAGATGGAACTTACACTCAACTGGTGCAACCAGCTGCAGGACACAACTCTAGGGGGCACCTGCGTTGATGGTCAAGGAGGATGAAATGATGGAGCCCATTTTCACTACCTGGCATCTCCCTGATAGAAAGTCCAGGATCCAGCAGCATAGACTGGTGTGTACCAGTGTGGACCAAGACTCCTGAACTTGCTGTAAGGTCTACTGGGGACAATGGTGTCATATAGTCTATAAACAGCATCCTTATTTAACTATCTTTCCCCTCCAGATGGGTCAGGGAGGGATGCTGTAGGGCAGTGATGGCATCAGTGGATCTGTTCTGTCTGTAGGTGAATTGATGAGGGTCCAGAGTAGGTGAATTGATGGGGGTCCAGAGTAGGTGGAATCATGCTGCAAATGTTCTTCACCTCTCAAGTCTCTCAAAACATTTGGGAGTGAGTGCCACAGGACATCAGTCATTTACTCATGATGGGAGTGAGTGGCACAGGACACCAGTCATTTACTCATGATGGGAGTGAGTGTCACAGGACACCGGTCATTTACTCATGATGGGAGTGAGTGTCACAGGACACCAGTCATTTACTCATGATGGGAGTGAGTATCACAGGACACCAGTCATTTACTCATGATGGGAGTGAGTATCACAGGACACCAGTCATTCAAGGTGGTTATTTTGCTTTTCTTCAGCACTGGAACAGTTCTGGATGACTTGAAGCTGCTTGGCACAACACACAGGGACAGAGAGAGGATGACTTGAAGCTGCTTGGCACAACACACAGGGACAGAAAGAGGATGACTTGAAGCTGCTTGGCACAACATACAGGGACAGAGAGAGGTTGAATATGTCTGTGAACACCACGGCCAAGTGCTCTGAGCACACTCCCATCAGGCCCTGCTGCTTTGTGGATGTTGACTTGTCTGAAAGATTTACACACATCAGCATCTGTAACCATTAGGCCTGGATCATTGGAGAGGTCAGTGATGGAGGATGTTCTTTCTGGAGGGTCGTTGGTAACCTCAAGGCGGGTATAGACGCGGTTTAGCTCATCTGGGAGTGAAGGATGAGAGACTCAGATGTTGCATGTCTTTTCTTTAAGATCTGAGGTCATGTGTAGTCTCTGCCACATGCTTCTTGAGTCATTGCCCTCCAGTTGGTCCTTAATCTTATGACTATAGGAGTGTGTTCAGTGGCAGACTCCTGTCCTTGACATGCTCAGCTGACAGACTGAGAGGGTCCTTCGTCCCACGGGCCATACAGCTCTACAACACCACACAGAGGAGGAGTGAGTGAGACTGGTGTGCTTGATTCTACATCGCACAGTCACCCCATGTTCTGTGCCTGGACCTCACCTGGTCTACACCACACACTGACCCCATGTCTTGTGACTGGACCTCACCAAGTCTACATCACACAACGACCCCATGTACTGTGCAGTGACCCCATATCCTGTGACTGGACTTCACCAGGTCTACATCACACAATGACCCCATGTCCTCTGCAGTGACCCCATGTCCTGTGACTGGACCTCACCTGGTCTACATCACACAATGACCCCATGTCCTGCACAGTGACACCATTTCCTGCGCAGTGACCCCATGTCCTGCGCAGTGACCCCATGCCCTGCGCAGTGACCCCATGTCCTGCGCAGTGACCCCATGTCCTGTGCAGTGACCCCATGCCCTGTGCCTGAACCTCACCTGGTCTACTCTATTTTTCTTTTTTACTTAACCTCTCCAAGCCAAGCCTGGACTGGACTCTCACTGGTTATATATCAAGAATATGACTAAGCTGTTACACTGCTCTCTTAACTGCTCACATTTTTTCTATATTGTGATATTGTTTATATGATGTTTTTTTTTAATTACATATATATATATATATATATCATGTATTTGTGATTTGTAGCCTACTTATACTCGTTCTTGCACTGACACTTTTGCACTAGGGTTACTATAGCATCGTCCTGCACATTCCACACTACTTCCACACCAAACAAATTAGTACCCTAAATGGCACACATAATTAGTACCCTAAACACACACATAATAGGATCTGTCTTTTTTATGATGTGTGTATGTCATGTGTATGCTGCGTTGTGGAAGCTTAAGGATACCAGAATTTCCTTCAGGATAACAAAAGTATCTATCTATCTATTTATCTACGTATCTATCTATCTATCTATCTATCTATCTATATCTATCTATCTCTATCTATCAATCTATCTATCAATCTCTTTGTTCTCTAGGCAGCCATGACTGTCTTAGTCTGCCTTTTCTCTAGAGAAGCTGTGTTCACTGAGTTTGTATTTGGTCAGGATCTGCTGCTGTTTTATATCTCTGAGAGTAAAGAGAGAATCCTGCAATTCCAGAGATATTCCGCTTAGATTTTATGGTCCTATAACATCCTTTTAACATGCATTTGGTTTTTCTTTAGATTCTTGGACGGTTTAGTTGAATGAATGAATGAATGAATGAGTGAGTGAAGATGCATTTCCACATTGTGGGCAATAAAGATTTCTGTTCCATTGAGCTTGAAAGCAGTGCTGAGAGGAGTTGTTAGTGTCTGTGAGAGTGGGATTATCTGTCTTAGAGAACTTTTCAGGGTTCAGATCTTGGGTTTACATTGCATGTGTCTGTGGGACTTGTTTGGATTTCCTTCTGTGTGTTAACAACCAATGGGAATCTGCCCAGTTCTGTCCAACATCAGTTGGGTGGTGCCCAGTTCTGTCCTACATCATTTGGCCGGTGCCCAGTTCTGTCCACCATCAGTTGGGTGGTGCTCAGTTCTGTCCTACATCAGTTGGGTGGTGCCCAGTTCTGTCCTACATCAGTTGGGTGGTGCCCAGTTCTGTCCACCATCAGTTGGGTGGTGCCCAGTTCTGTCCACCATCAGTTGGGTGGTGCCCAGTTCTGTCCACCATCAGTTGGGTGGTGCCCAGTTCTGTCCTACATCAGTTGGCCGGTGCCCAGTTCTGTCCACCATCAGTTGGGTGGTGCTCAGTTCTGTCCTACATCAGTTGGGTGGTGCCCAGTTCTGTTCACCATCAGTTGGGTGGTGCCCAGTTCTGTCCACCATCAGTTGGGTGGTGCTCAGTTCTGTCCTACATTAGTTGGCTGGTGCCCAGTTCTGTCCTACATCAGTTGGCTGGTGCCCAGTTCTGTCCACCATCAGTTGGGTGGTGCCCAGTTCTGTCCTACATCAGTTGGGTGGTGCTCAGTTCTGTCCTACATCAGTTGGGTGGTGCCCAGTTCTGTCCACCAGCAGTTGGGTGGTGCTCAGTTCTGTCCACTATCAGTTGGGTGGTGTTTTCTTTTGTTTGTTTGAGATCAATCGGCATCCAGGGCTTCTACGGGATGCCTCTTCTCCTTCACGCATCTCTTCCCTCTCTTCTCTTTCCTCTCTTCTCTTCTCTCTCTCTCATCCTCCCCACCTCTTCCTGTCACTCTATATCAAAAGCATTGGCTCAAGACAGACAGAGTGACTTTGACAGTACTTGAGATGAGTGTGTGTGTGTGTGTGTGTAAAAGAGAGAGAGTGTGTGTGACACACCCACCCATCCACACACACACACACACACACACACACACACAGACACACACACACATATACAGACATACACACACACACATGCACACACACACACTAGAAACTCCCCACCACTTTCTCTAATGCACTCACACACTCACTCACTCTCACAGACACACACACACAATCAGCCACTCAAGAAGGTCATAAAACATTCACGTACACACACACAATCAAGCACTCAAGACAATCACACACACACACACACACACACACACATTTAAGTGATGCTCAGCTCTTAAAGCCAAATGTGACTTGTGCAAATGTGTCATAAAATCAATCAGGCATCTCTCTCTCTCTCTCTCCCTCACTCCATCTCTCTCTCTCTCTCTCTCCCTCCCTCTCCCTCACTCCATCTCTCTCTCTCATTCCATCTTTCTCTCTCACTCCATCTCTCTCTCTCTCTCTCCCTCACTCCATCTTTCTCTCTCACTCCATCTCTCTCTCTCTCTCTTTCTCTCTCTCTCTCACTCCATCTCTCTCTCTCTCTCTCTCTCTCTCTCTCTTTCTCTCTCTCTCTCACTCCATCTCTCTCTCTCTCACTCCTCCAGATGACAACAGCTCATCATGTGGAAGCTAATCCACTCAATACGCTCTTTTCTTTCCTTCTCTCTCTCTCTCTCTCTCTCTCTCTCTCTCTCTCTGACTCTTCCTCCACAGTCACTCTCTCTTTCCATCTCCTGTGACAGCCCTCACCCCTATATCCACATCAACACCAGATGTGTGTGTACCGTGTGTGTGTGTGTGTGTGTGTGTGTGTGTGTGTGAGCTCCAACTGGGTTTAACCTTATCTCCTCTGTTAGCCTTCACACTCATACACACACACATACACACGCAGCTGAGTTTAACCTCAATGACATCTCCTGTGATAGCCGTAACAATGACTATGACTTGACTCCTTACACACACACACACACACACACACACACACACACACACACACACACACACACACACACACAAAGCTCATTCATCTCTCTCTCTCAATCTCTCTGTCTCTTTCTTTTTTTCTTTCTTTCTTTCCTTCTCTCTCTCTTTCTCTCTCTCTTCTCACACACACACACACACACGCTGATATCAGTGTGATGGACCCAGCTGGCTCTCTAGGCTTCGGACATGCCTGACTGGTCAGAGCCAGTCTCCCATCTGCCACAAGGGTGGGGCAATACTCTCTCAAACACACAAACACACACACACACACACACTCAGGACCCTGGGGATCTCTCCAGGACCAGCAGATGGACTTGTGTCACCATGGCAGTCAGACATGGGCAGGTGGAGGAGGCCCTGTGTATTTGTGTGTGTGTGTGTGTGTGTGTGTGTTGAGGGGAGTGAGTCCTTGTCCATTCATTGTCCATTGTAATTCTGGTTAATCAAACTGATTGAACCCCATATAGATGACAAATACTAAACATCATATAGACCTCAAACACTTACAACCGTGTAACCTCAAACAGTTGTAAATAGTGAATCCTCAGTTTCTCAGTCTGATCACGTTCTTAAAGTAATAGTCCAGTCAACATAACCCAACCCAACCCAACCCACGGCCCTGTTGGCCCTGTTGTTTGTCTGATCACGTTCTTAAAGTAATAGTCCAGTCATAACCCAACCCAACCCAGCCCACGGCCCTGTTGGCCCTGTTGTTTGTCTGATCACGTTCTTAAAGTAATAGTCCAGTCATAACCCAACCCAACCCAGCCCACGGCCCTGTTGGCCCTGTTGTTTGTCTGATCACGTTCTTAAAGTAATAGTCCAGTCATAACCCAACCCAACCCAGCCCACGGCCCTGTTGGCCCTGTTGTTTGTCTGATCACGTTCTTAAAGTAATAGTCCAGTCATAACCCAACCCAACCCAGCCCATGGCCCTGTTGTCTGTGGTTACTGAGTGCTGTGGGTAGGAGTAGACCTTAACCTAAACCAAATAGCCAAATAGCAGCCAATGCTAATGCTAATGCTAACTGATGAGGACAAGGGGGCTGATTCACAATTCCCGTCTGTGTTGTACCAAATTTTGTCAGTTCCTTTATCTAGTAAAAGCACTCGGCAACCTCAAACAACAGGGACATGGGTTGATTGACTCCAGGCTATTGTTTTAGGTGTCCTCCAATTCCCCTCATCTCTCTCTCTCTCTCTATCCCTTTCTCTCTTTATCTCTCTTTCCTTTATTCTTTCCCTTTTCCTCATTTTCTCTCAAACTCAGATTCACATATGCTTTATAGGCATGTTTTTACAAGAAAAAAACAAACAAACAAACATACTTTGTGTGGATGTGCAGTGTAGGAATACAAGCATATATACATTGCACGTGGCACAATTAGGTATTTGTATTTGTGTGTGTGTGTGTGTGTGTGTGTGTGTGTGTGTGTGTGTGTGTGTGTGTGTGTGTGTGTGTGTGTGTTTGAGGTGGTGTGTTGTAAAGAATGGGTGCACTCATAGGCGTGTCACTGAGTGGTCATTCCTCTTTTTGCCACAGCTGTATGCATAGTGTGCAGCTCAACCTGGCCAATCCTCTTCATCTCCTAGTAAATATCTAAGTGCCGTGGGGTCTTCGTCTCTGGGAATGCTGGGTAGATGGCTTGGAACTTGAATTTCATTTCATCTCTCATTTGGGCAGCTGGTGAGAAAGTGTAGTTCAGACTCTATCTCTTGTGTTTCTCTCTCTATCCCTCACTTTCTCACTCCCTCTCAAGTGTGTGTGTGTGTGTGTGTTAGTGTTAGTGTGTATATCTATGTGTGTGTGTATGGAGATATCTGTTTGTGTATGTGTGCACGTACCTGTGTGTGTGTTGTGTGTTAGTGTGTGTGTAATGAAACGCCTGTGGACAGAATCCTGCTTGAGAGCTGTGCTTTCAATCTTTATCTGCGATTTGCAATCAATTCTCCATGCTCAGCTCCAAATTGAATTGTCACTGGAGAAGCCTGCTGGCACATCTTCACTGCGCTGGGCTCTATGTGTGTGTGTGTGTGTGTGTGTGTGTGTGTGTGTGTGTGTGTGTGTGACACAGCCTTGCTCACTGGCAGAAATTGAGTTACTATGTTTCAATTTGCATACGGGTGAGTGTCTGTGTGTGTCTGTGTGTGTGTGTGTGTGTGACTGAGATTGATATGGCTAACTGTGTGAGTGTGTGAGCATTTGGGTGTTGGATTGTGTGTGTGTGATTGACATGGGGACGTCCTTGCTCACAGACATAAATTCATATCCAACTGTCTGTTAGAGCCAAGAGCCTGATAAGTGTGTGTGTGTGTGTGTGTGTGTGTGTGTGTGTGTGTGTTTCTGACAGATTCAGTGTATTATTACATCTGTTTCTCAGTAGTCTGCAGTGGTGAGTGATTCCTCAGCAGTAAGGCAAGACTGCTAAATAGGTGTGTGTGTGTGTGTGTGTGTGTGTGTGTGTGACTCCTCTCTGCTCTCTGATAAGGATCGTGCACAACTAACCAGGACATGAGGTCACACACACACACACACACACACACACACACACACACACACTTTCATTATAGATGAGGATCTGTGTGCTAATTAGAACAACGTCAATGCCTGTCTCTAAAATAATCATTATCAGGACACACACACACACACACACACACACGCACACAAACATACACACACACAAAAATACCCACACCCATGTTATTTGCGGAAAATTAGGAAATCTGACATGTCCAGCTTAACTTGTCAGGTTGTGTAGCTCTCAATGGGTGGTTTAGGATATAGGTGGTTTATTGAGGTTTAAGATATGATAAGATAATGAACCATATATCAAAATAATCAGGAGAACATAGTCTGAGTTCAGGTACAATAGTTAACAAACTCAGCACATAATGACCATTAGAGCTAAGAGCTAAGAGCTAAGAGCTAAGCTATATGGCACATTGAGTTTGTCCAACATGAATCCAGTGACAGATCTGCATGAGCATGACCCCAAACATGTGGCCCAAATCATACTGATCTTCAGCAGGAAGAGAAAATGAATGAATCCTCTAGAGGAAATAAATGAATGTGGCCCATTTAAAGGAAAAATCCAGCGTGAGTCAACCCATAGCCCTGTTGTTCAAGGTCAGCGAGTGTGAGTAAATCCATAGCCCTGTTGTTCAAGGTCACCGAATGTGAGTCAACCCATAGCCCTGTTGTTCAAGGTCAGCGAGTGTGAGTCAACCCATAGCCCTGTTGTTCAAGGTCAGCGAGTGTGAGTCAACCCATAGCCCTGTTGTTCAAGGTCAGCGAGTGTGAGTCAACCCATAGCCCTGTTGTTCAAGGTCAGCGAGTGTGAGTAAATCCATAGCCCTGTTGTTCAAGGTCAGCGAGTGTGAGTCAACCCATAGCCCTGTTGTTCAAGGTCAGCGAGTGCGAGTAAATCCATAGCCCTGTTGTTCAAGGTCAGCGAGTGTGAGTAAATCCATAGCCCTGTTGTTCAAGGTCAGCGAGTGTGAGTAAATCCATAGCCCTGTTGTTCAAGGTCAGCGAGTGCGAGTAAATCCATAGCCCTGTTGTTCAAGGTCAGCGAGTGTGAGTAAATCCATAGCCCTGTTGTTCAAGGTCAGCGAGTGTGAGTAAATCCATAGCCCTGTTGTTCAAGGTCACCGAGTGCTGTCTGTAGGAAGAGAAACCAGAACAACACAGATGAATAATGAACCAGCAGCTAATGTTAACTGAATAGCTCATAGGAAAATGAAACCCCCCTATCTTTCAAAGCCAATGGCATCCTCTGTGTGTGTGAGAGAGTGAGTGTGTGTGTGTGTGTAAATCTCAATGAGTAATTGAGATTGAGTCAGTCACAGCCTGTTCATGTTAGAGCTGAACTTCCATGAATCCAATCAGCTCTGCTAGACACTCCCTGACTCGTCTAGACTCTCCCTGACTCTACTAGACTCCCTCAGACTCTCCCTGACTCGTCTAGACTCTCCCTGACTCTACTAGACTCTCCCTGACTCTACTAGACTCCCTCAGACTCTCCCTGACTCATCTAGACTCTCCCTGACTCTACTAGACTCCCTCAGACTCTACTAGATTCCCTCAGACTTTTACCTTCCTGATTCTACATAGACCGTAACTGACTCTCCCAGACTCTTCCTGATTCTACATAGACCCTCCCAGACCTTCCCTGACTCTACCAGACTCCCCCAGACCCTTCCTGACTCCACCAGACACTCCCTGATTCTACTAGACTCTCCCAATCTCTCCCAATCTCACCCAGACTCAACCAGACTTTCAGTTCTAGGTGCTGGGCTTGCTGTTGGTCCAAGAAAGCAGACCCCCTTATGAGAGCACAGATCACATGTTTACACACCAGTCTGGGCAGAGAGGGTTGAAGTGGAGCGAGAGACACCAACGTTCATTTAGTTCCACAAGGAGGGGGGTAAATCCCGCTTTATGCAGACCAGAATCAATTCAATTGCATTGAAGTGAATGAGACACATGTGGTCATTATGTCTTTGTGAAGTTATTGAGGTGTTTGTTTAATATTTGTCCTAATCTGCAAGTATTTGTGATAATGTCAAGTCTAATAGTGAAAAATGAACTTTATATCAGGTCAGGCAGCTTCCACTCACCACTAGTTGTTAGTGAGCTAACGCTAGCAAACTAGCTGACGTAACGTTGAAAATTTTGTGGTGTTATTTCACTAAATGACAACCACTTGCATGACATTACACACACTGGTTTCAGTGGTGTTATTTCACTGAATGACAACCACTTGGATGACATCACGCACACTGGTTTCAGTGGTGTTATTTCACTGAATGACAACCACTTGGATGACATCACGCACACTGGTTTCAGTGGTGTTATTTCACTGAATGACAACCACTTGCATGACATCACGCACACGGGTTTCAGTGGTGTTATTTCACTGAATGACAACCACTTGCATGACATTACGCATACTGGTTTCACTGGTTTCACTGGTTTTAGTGGGCAGGGAAAATAAAGTTAAAATAAAGTTACAATATATTAAGTTGAAGTGAAGTTTCAAAACTGTTAGCTTTTAGTTAGCACAGGTATATTTCTACACTTACTGCCATTATGCTGAATGGACAAGTTTGTTAGCTTGCTAGCTCGGTTGTCGGACACACACATTTTCTTTTTCAATACACAAAGACTGTTGGTATCATATATGATTATAGACAATATTACAGTGCACAGAATTAAATTCATACTATCTCGTAACTTAAGATAAAAAGTTTATGTTGTGACGGCCTAATGTGGCGCTTGACTTATGCTGACCAGAACTATTCACGTTTGCTCTACCTTGGTCAGTATTCAATGATCTTTGGTCTGGGGTCTGAGAAAAGTGGTTATGTTACAGCACCCCCTAGGGCCCGGAGGACCAGGGTGCCAACATTATCACAACAGATAGACAAGTGAGGGACAAATCCACACAGTCCACAGTTTTCAAGTGTAGAACTCGAGTTTTTATTTAATCTACACCAGGCAAAGTAACCATGGGGGAAAACGAAGGGTTAAAACTAAATGGTGACACCAAATGAAAATGAGAAAGAAACAAATCCCATCACCAATAGCAGGGGCTCCAAAGAGCACCGAGCACCCCAAATTACAACAAAGGGAGACGATGTCACCACTTGGCTAATCCTAGTGAAATGTGACTAACAGATAACTAATATACACATATGTAAACCCCGGGGCAGTTCTAAATAAGTGTCCTACCCCAACGCCCCCCCCCCCCCCCCCCCCAGGACCTCAAAAGATAAACATTCACAAATAACACAAAACACAACTGACAAAACTAAACTAAAGGCTGGTCAGCACAACAAGACAATATACTTACTCAAAAACACAACACTAACAAACTAAAAGGTTCTAAGCACACAACAAAAAACCAACACCAACCAATATGGGCGCTGCCACCACCCAGGCAAGAGAGCCAGAACAAAGAAACAGGAAGGGCTCATATAGTCAGGGCAACTGAATCCGGGTTGGCTGATTAATGAACTGAGATGAGAGAAACGGGAACCAGGAATTGTTAAGTGGACACTTAAAGGAGGAGACAAAACAAATCACAACACTGAAAACAAACGGCAGGCCTGCACACACAAACACACAGACAATTGACAGGGTCA
>PYXC01000770.1:222500-235000 GCA_015244755.2 Tenualosa ilisha
ACACACACACACACACACCCCTTCACATGTATTAATTTCCCCTTGTTGACCCTTATTTCCCCCACTCAACCACTTCATACCAATTACTCACAATTCTCTGAGCTATGGAGTCTCAGCTGCAGCCAACACCTCTTTATTGCGGAAGAGTGGAAGACACACACACACACACACACACACACACACACACACACACACACACATATGCATTATGCACATATATCTTCTCTTTTTACAGTGTGAGCTATTCTAGATATGGTATCTGTAGTCTTGTTTTAGGAAGTGGAAGTGATCAGTTGTGTGGAAGTGATCAGTTGTGTGGAAGTGATCAGTTGTGTGGAGGTGATCAGTTGTGTGGAGGTGATTAGTGATTAGTTGTGTGGAGGTGATTAGTGATTAGTTGTGTGGAAGTGATCAGTTGTGTGGAGGTGATTAGTGATTAGTTGTGTGGAGGTGATCTGTTGTGTGGAGGTGATTAGTGATTAGTTGTGTGGAAGTGTTTGGTTGGGTGTTCAGTAGTGTGATTTCTATTGCTCTGAACGGTGTGTATGTGATGAACTCAAACTGTGAGGAACAGTGTGTATGAACACAAACTGTGAGGAATGGTGTGTATAAACTGTGATGCATCTGCGCTGACTCTCTGCTGCACTGGGATTGGGTGTTGCTTTGAGTTCTTTAGGATGTATTTTCAGGATGTACATTTTACATGAGAGGAGTGGAATTGAGTGAAGCGACCTGGTGTGAATTTGAGCGGTTGAGCGGGAGAGGCAAACACTCTCATGAGCAGGGAGCGGAAACTCTCACCGCTCAGCTCCACGCACATGCTCTGGATAGAATAGTAGGCTAAGGACTAGCGTAGACCTGCTAACCTGTCAACACTAGCATAGAGACGCTAACCTGTAAATGCTAGCTTGGACCTGCTAACCTGTAAATGCTAGTATAGAGATGCTAACCTGTAAACACTAGCATAGAGATGCTAACCTGTAAATGCTAGCTTGGACCTGCTAACCTGTAAATGCTAGCATAGAGATGCTAACCTGTAAACGCTAGCATAGAGATGCTAACCTGTAAACGCTAGCATAGAGATGCTAACCTGTGCACACTACTGTAGAGACGCTAACCTGTAAACGCTAATGTAGATGTGCTAACCTGTGCTTGTTGCCGCAAACACTAATGTAGACAATCTGAGGGCCGACTGCATAAGAAACAGCACAGCAGTGACTGGATGTGATAAGATGTCACGCAATGCAATGTGTGGCAATGCCATCACTGACAGTGAGCTGTTTCATTAGGATGGAGAAGACAACTCAGCTACACACGCACATACACACACACGTTTACACACAGTTGTCTGCAGAGAACTGACGAGGCAACCAGACAAGGAGTGTGTGTATCTGGCTGATCTTTCTGTGTGTGTGTGTTTGTGTGTGTGTGGTTGAGTGTGGCTGTGGATTCATCAGCAAGTTTTTCTGTGTGTGACGGGCATCCCAATCTTTGGCACATCTGTGGTGTGAGGATGCTTTAACTGGATATCTATCCATGGCACCTCCATGCTGAACTCCATGCCACTTGCGTTCTGTTGGCATAGTAACGCCCCCGGTTTCCCCTCTCAGATTCAGGTTCAATTGCATTCCAAATTTGTTTGGCGTGGAAATGGAGCTGTTTCGCCCCCTCCGAGTCACTGCAACCTGTGTTTGGATTCTGTTGGCATAGCAATAGAACTGTTTGAGTTCTGCTTTCATTTCAGGCTAGTTTCAGCACCATCTTCTCATTTCCCCAGCTGCCTGTCTCCCATATTAGATAGGGCCATTTGCCTTCAACGTCATGCCAGTGCCTCCAGCTGAACTAAGACAGACACACACACACTCACACACCATATGTACTCAACACACATTCTCTATCAGTTACTCTTAGTCTCAGTCTTTAATATATTTACGCTCACAAGTTGCCTTGTGTGTGTGTGTGTGTGTGTGTGTGTGTGTGTGTGTGTGTCTGATCCGTCTCCTTGACCCCTAGAAGTGGATAGCTGTGACATTATCAGCTTGCAACTGTCCAGAGCAGGATATGAGCTTTCTCTAAATGGGACTAATCTCTCTTGTGCCCGAGAGCATTTGCCAGTCTCATAAGCTTAACATCTTCTGTGTGTGTGTGTGTGTGCCCGAGAGCATTTTCCAGTCTCATAAGTAGAACATGTTCTGTGTGTGTGTGTGTGTGTGTGTTGAGGGGGTCTGTGGGGGTGAATGAGTTTGAGTCACAAAGTGTGGGAGTGGGAGTATCTGTCAGTGATTTGTAATGTGTGTCCAATCCCTGTCGTTGGCATTCATCACAGATCCATCGAGTGTGTGTGTGTGTGTGTGTGTGTCAGTGAGCAGCGTCTCAGCCTCCATTTCTGCTACCCCCACAATTAGCCTACATATTTAACACACCCCTTGACATAGCAGCTCTGAGTGTCTTTGTGTGTGTGTCTGGGAAAACTGCATTTGACTTGACTGAGTGTGATTTGTGTTTGTGTGTGTGTGCATGTCTTTGACTGTTAGAGCTTAGCAGAAGTGTATGTATGTGTGTGTGTGTGTCCTGTCTTTGACTAAACAACATGTTCATGAGTGTGCTGAAGCGCTGAAGAGTGTGCTGAAGCGTGCTGAAGTCGTTTCATCTGCTTGGGTGTGTGTGTGTGTGTGTGTGTGTGTGGGTGTGTGTCCTTTAATTAGGCTAGCTCCAGACTAAAGACTTCAGTTCAGCTAACAGGCTTCTTCCTTCCTTGCTGCATTGAGGTTCCTTTTAGTACAGTTTCTCCATGGAGATAAAGTGAAAACAAGCATGTGTGTGTGTGTGTGTGTGTGTGTGTATTCAGGCTTATTCTTTCATTGCAGTTTTTCTCTGGAGATAAAACAGGGAAAAGAAGACTGTTCAGGTGTGTGTGTGTGTGTGTGTGTGTGTGTGTGTGTGCTTCTTCATTGGAGACATGCTCCAGTGTTTTTCCATTCTAGGTGTCTGATAAGCCTGAACCCTCTCCACCAGATTCATTGAAATTACAGCTGAATTACTTCTCTTTCTCTCTGCCCCTCTCTCTCCCTCTCTTTCTCTCTCTCCTTCACTCCTTCACTCCCTCTCTCTCTTTCTCTCTGCCCCTCTCTCTCTCCCTCTCTCTGCCCCCTCTCTCTCCCTCTCTCTCTTTCTCTCTCTTTCTCCCTCTCTTTTCCTCTCTTCATCCTCTGTAATTGCAGAGGAGAAAACTCTTGCCAGTAGCAGTTAATCCAAATAGCCCACGCTTTAGCACACACACACACACACACACACACACACACACACACATACACACATTTACACGCTTTATCAATATCACACACACACACATATACTTACACAAATACACTTACATGCTTTATCAATACTACACACACACACACACTTCCACACTTTATCAATACCCCCGCCCCCCCACACACACACACACACACACACACACACACACACACGCACTTCAGTGCTTTATCAATATCACACACTGTTGGAGTCAAATATGAGTTTAAGGAAATTTGATCCAAAAAACAAGAAAAGAAGTGATTATTATTAGTTTATGATTATCATTGTTATTCGACTATATTATGATTTTAATTTATGAAATATGACAAAATACTTACCTTGATCTAACCTGTAATATCTGTACTTCCCTGGTGCAAAAGCTGCTCCTCTGATGTGTGTCCCAAACAGTGGTTTGTGATACTTCGTTACAGTACTGACGTCCATTTGTGAGCTGTTTTGCAGCTAGTATCTGGGCTTTTACTCCACTCCATTTCTAAAATGCTTCCTGTTACATTTCATTAGGCTATCACTTTTTTGCTTACATTTACATTTATGCATTTAGCAGATGCTTTTATCCAAAGCGACTTACATTTGTCAACTATCTATTACATCAGGGCCAGTCTCCTTAGAGCACCTTAGGGTTAAGTGCCTTGCTCAAGGGCACAATGGTGGCAGCCATTTAAACCCACAGTTTTCCAGGCTACTTGCATGCTAGCCAGGTTCCTTAACCACTACACTACCACTGCCCCTGAAGTTGCCAAGGCTGTGTGGCTGTCTCGGAAGTTTAAACCAATCAGATACATTGTGTGAAGCCGATTCGCAGATTGAAACATTGAGGTTCCCATTCCACCCAGTGGGTGACGTATACAATGTTTTGTTACGTTTTGTCATCTTGAACTCAAAGCGCTCTTGTCTGGGCCAGAGTACCTTCTGGGCTTAGCATCACAATTGTTAGCAGTCATGCTAATTACAGTTTGCTACCAGCTAGATCAATTAGCGTCTTTTTATGGACGATGCGCCTTCCCTGATGTGTTCATCCTGTGGGACTATTGGCCTTCTCATGTGAATAAGTGGTCCAGTTGTTGCTGTGAGACATGCTGCTCCACTCGTATGAGTTTGTGTGTTATCTTGTGTGTTACCTTCACCGTAGGTTTGTGGAACTGTCAGTCTGCAGTGAACAAAGCAGACTTCATTTCGGCTTATGCGAACCATCTTTCTCTGGACATTCTGGCTCTCACCGAGACCTGGATCAAACCAGAAAACACTGCCACTCCTGCTGCACTCTCCACCAACTATGCTTTTTCCCACACCTCCCGCCCATCCAGGAGAGGGGGTGGTACGGGGCTGTTAATATCAGACAAATGGAAATATACTCAACTGGTACCATCTGTCACATACAGCTCCTTTGAATACCATGCCATCTTAGTAACGGCACCGGTCAAAGTATATCTGTGTGTTATTTATCGTCCTCCAGGTCAAATGGGCGATTTCCTTGAGGAACTTGACACTCTGCTTTCCTCCATCCCTGAGCATGACTGTCCCATGCTTGTTCTTGGTGATATGAACATCCACTTAGACAATCCAGGTTCTGCAGAATTCCTATCTCTGATGGACTCCTTTGAGCTACAGCGGGTTCACAGCCCTCCGACTCACAAAGCCGGTAAGGAACTCGATCTCATTTTCACCAGGAAGTGCGCCGGTACTTTACAGACAGTTACTCCTCTACATCTATCTGACCATTACTTTATTCAGTTCAAGGTTTCCCTCTGTCAGCAACCATCTGCTCCTACTCCCTCTGTCTCTGTCCGTCGCAATCTCCGGAATCTATCTCCTACTCACTTTTCCTCCTTGGTGGCGTCTGCTCTACCACCGTCTAGAAGTTTCTCTTCTTTTGAGGTTGATGACGCCACAGAGTCACTCTGTTCTACGCTGAGATTCTGCTTGGATCGTGTGTGCCCTCTGTCTACCAGACCCGCACGACCCACCCAGTCTCATGCGTGGCTTAATGACTCACTTCGGTCAATGCGCAGTAACCTCAGAGCTGCTGAAAGGAAATGGCACAAAACTAAGAATTCGGCCGATCTAGCACAATTCCAAGTACTACTATCTTCCTTCTCATCCAGTGTCACTGCTGCGAAAAAGGCTTTCTATCATGACAAGATTAACAACGCCACGGACACCAAGAAACTCTTTTCCACCTTTAAATCTTTACTAAACCCACCTCCTCCACCTCCTCCAACTAACCTCACAGCTGACACTTTTGCTGCATTCTTCACTAACAAAGTTGCAGCTATTAGTAGTCAGTTCTCAAACCAATCTACAGTGGTTCCTTCTCCTAGCCTCTCTACACCAACTGCTTCCTTTTCTTCTTTCACTCCTCTCTCCGAGGCAGAGGTGTCTAAGCTTCTCACAGACAGCCGGCCTACCTCTTGTCTTCTGGATCCTATCCCAACAACCCTTCTTCAGGCCATAACCCCCACAATTGTGACAGCAACCACACATGTGGTCAATGCGTCACTAACTAGGGGTACATTTCCCACTGCCTTCAAACAAGCCCAGGTAACACCATTGCTCAAAAAACCATCCCTCGCTCCCACTCAAGTGGAGAACTACCGGCCTGTCTCTCTTCTTCCCTTCCTTTCCAAAGCCATTGAACGAGCTGTCTTTAAACAGGTCACAGGATTTCTCACTCAGAACAACCTCCTCGACTCCAACCAATCCGGCTTCAGAAGTGGCCACTCCACTGAAACGGCGCTTCTGTCTGTGACGGAAGCACTAAAAGAGGCCAGAGCGGCAGGTCAGTCCTCAGTGCTCATCCTGCTGGACCTATCAGCAGCATTTGACACGGTCAACCACAGCATCCTACTGGACAAGCTGACCAACATTGGGATTGATGGCACAGTGCACTCCTGGTTCAAGTCCTATCTTACTGGACGGTCGTTCAACGTATCGTGGCTAGGACAGACATCGGCACTTCACCAACTCACCACAGGAGTACCCCAAGGATCTGTGCTGGGGCCCCTTCTCTTCGCACTGTACATCACCTCGCTGGGCTCAATCATCCACTCCCATGGCTTCTCTTACCACTGCTATGCGGATGATACCCAGCTCTATCTGTCCTTTCCGCCGGACGACTCCACGGTGTCATCACGGATCTCGGACTGTCTCTCCGATATATCTGCATGGATGAAAGGACATCACCTCCAACTAAATCTCTCCAAAACTGAACTGCTGGTCCTCCCAGCCAAACAAGCCATACACCACGACATCGGTATCAAGATCGACTCCCTGTCTGTTTCTCCACCAAAGTGGCAAGAAACCTAGGTGTCATGATCGATGACCAACTGACCTTTGCAGATCACGTTGCCTCTGTGGCTCGGTCGTGCCGTTTTTCCCTATTCAACATAAGGAAGATCAGGCCGTACCTAACCCAACATGCAACCCAGCTCCTGGTTCAGACCCTGGTTATCTCTCGTCTTGACTACTGCAATGTCCTCCTATCAGGCCTACCAGCCTGTGCAGTGAGACCGCTACAGATGATCCAGAATGCAGCTGCACGTCTGGTCTTTAACCAGCCAAAAAGGGCACATGTCACACCTCTGTTCATTGAACTTCACTGGCTGCCCTTGGCTGCTCGCATTAAATTCAAGGCACTTATGTTGGCCTACAGGGTGAATGATGGCTCTGCTCCCATCTACTTGAATTCTCTTCTGAAGCCCTATGTCACCCGACGACCACTACGCTCCTCTAAGGAACGTTTTCTAGCACGGCCAACACCTTGTGCAGGTCGGTCCAGACTCTTCTCATATCTGGTTCCGCGCTGGTGGAATGACCTCCCAAGTGCTACCAGATCAACTGATACCCTCTCCACCTTCAAGAAACTCGTGAAGACTAAGCTCTTCCAAGAATATCTCCTGGTGTAAACTTTGAGAATGCACTTAATAAATTAATTCTCTACACTGTGTTACACTATTGCACTTTCAACTTAAAACAGCGCAGATTCTATGTTAGCAATATGCACTCCTTGTTAGTTCATTGTGTTGTAGCTTGAATGTTATCCTCTTTTGTAAGTCGCTTTGGATAAAAGCGTCTGCTAAATGCCTAAATGTAAATGTAAATGTAAATGTAAATCTTCAGTAGGTCAGCCCAATGTTACCCAAGCGGCTGTGTGTAGCCTGTTCCACTTTACAAACTCAACACTGTTGTCAACAATTAGGAGGATGGAGATGGAGAATTTGGATGTGATGGAGCAGCCCATATTAGAACGAGACACGATCTCTCTGACCAGCTTATCCAGTAAGGAGACGGACAGGTTGTTGTCCATTTTGAGACCGAAAGCGTACACTATTGATGCATGTTGGGGTCAATTTTTTTTTTCTTTTTTTTTCTAGTCAGCCTGTCATTAAAATATCTGAATCAGAATTAGTGGATGTTTAGTCTAGTTTAGAAGCAGTTTTGGTTATCAGCATTTCCATGGAAAAATTAGGAGTTTTGTGCAATTTCATATGAGATTTAATACTATAGACCTATTTATTGTATTGAAATATAGACCATCACAGACAACATATTGCACCAGTACTTTTACTTTAGTACTTTAAGTAGATTTAAAGCAAACACACATTACTTTACTGAGGTAGGATTGTTGATGCTGTAGTTCTATTTTTACTTGAGTATATCTTATTACTTTACTGAAGCAGGGTTGTTGATGTAGTTGTCTCACCACTTTATTGTTTGATTTAGTTTTATTTTATCATTTGTCACTTGAAAGTCAACCAGACTGATTGTAATAAACGTAAACTTTTGATTTCCTTTAAACTTTCTGTGTGTGTGTGTGTGTGTGTGTTCGGAAGGCTCCCCATCAACCTCATGTGGCTTTGGAAAATTGTTTGGACCAAAATATCCACTACGTGCACATACACACACACACACACTTCCACGCTCTGTTAATATCACACACACACACTGGTGTGTCTGTCCCACAGCTGATATATAACCACAGTGTCTGATAGAGGGGACTAAAGGCAAATGAGAAATATTTCTAGCCTCTGATTACTGTCGGAATGACTCATCTCCCATCCGCCAATAATGTGTGTATGTGTGTGTGTGTGTTTTGCTGAACTGTGCTTTGATGTGTGTGTTTGTGCATTGTGTACCTGCAGTATATTTGAACATGTGTGTGTGTATGTGTGTGTTCCTGCATTTGTCATTTGTGTATATATATCTGAATGTGTATGTTTTCTGTGTGTGTGTGTGTGTGTGTGTGTGTGCGTGTGCCAGGTCCCGCTCTAAGGCATGCTTGTAATCCAGTAATCTTGTTTTAGTGTGCAGTATCATTAGAGTAACATCATTCACATGTGGGCAGAGGAGGAGGAGGCAAACTGCTGCCTTTGATGCTCTTTTGCTCCCACTGAGTTGGATGGAGCCAAACTGGGCTGGATCGGGGCCAGAACAGAGCCAGGTCAGGGCCAGAACAGAGCCAGGTCAGGGCCAGAATAGAGCTGGATCAGGGCCAGAACAGAGCCAGGTCAGGGCCAGAATAGAGCTGGATCAGGGCCAGAATAGAGCCGGATCGGGGCCAGAGGGTGGTGCACTGGAGGGCACTGAAGGAGGATGACTGGCATGATGGGCACGAGGGGGTTGCTGGCGCTCGAACACACACACACAAACACACACACACACACACGGTAACACACACGTAAGCGTGCACACACACACACGATAACACACACGTAAGCATGCACACACACACAGTAACACACACGTAAGCGTGCACACACACTCACACACACACACAGTAACACACACGAACTTGCGCACGCACACACATATGATTGGTACAGGGAATCTTGAACACACTGAAACTGACTCATCAGCTGGAAACCACAGCGTCATGGCACAGGCCACAGTCAGAGAACCACTATAGAAGCACACACACATACACACACACACAGTAACACACATGTGAGTACGCACACACACACAGTATGATTGGTACGGGGAGTCTTTGGACACGCTAAAACTGACTCATCAGCTGGAAACAACAGCATCATGCCACACGCCTCACTCAGAGAACCACTGGAGAGGCACACACACACATACACTCTGCCGGTGCTACACACTCTCTCTCTCTCAAAGTTCAGTTTGCGTTGTGTGTGTGTGCAGTGCTGTTTGCACTGTCTGTGCAAACGATCTAGTTCCACACACACATACACATACCGACACACACACACACACACACACACACACACACACACAGACACTCTTCCACCATAGACAGTAAAAGAAGTGGACAGAGGATCACCACTGAGATCGAGGCATCCTTTACATACGAGTGTGTGTGTATGTGTGTGCATGTGTGTGTGTGTCATAGACAGTAAAAGAAGTGGACAGAGGATCACCACTGAGATGGAGGCATCCTTTACATACGAGTGTGTGTGTATGTGTGTGTGTGTCATAGACAGTAAAAGAAGTGGACAGAGGATCACCACTGAGATCGAGGCATCCTTTACATACGAGTGTGTGTGTATGTGTGTGCATGTGTGTGTGTGTGTCATAGACAGTAAAAGAAGTGGACAGAGGATCACCACTGAGATCGGGGAGGCAATTTTACATTTTCAGTTGGGTCCAATGTCTACTGCTCATACTACTAGCTAACGTGGACACATTGATTTGATGAACCCAAACACACTAACTTGGCTAGTAGCTGTAGCAACAGACATTCTAACAGATTTGACACAGATGAAAATCTTCTACTGTCTGTGAAACAAGACTGTCCTGAGCATTGTGTTTAATAGACTTTAAATGTCAGTTATTTCATTACGTGTCTATGACACTAACAGACCTGGACTCCCAAAGTCTAACAGAACACGATCTAGACAGGAGTAAATTCCCTCCAGTGTGACAGAGAGTCAGTAGCTGTTGCTCCATCTGTGTTGTCACTCTTAGCATCGCCACACATAACAAGTTTCTTCCAAAGCAGTAACACCACACAGGAGATGATGGAGCAGACATGCAATGCTGTGTTAACTCCATTGTGCAACAACGCCAAAATGAGGTACCAGGTGTTTCACATTAACATCATTGGATTTTGACATGACGCTGAAATGAACTCCAGCTAATGAAACGCTAACGGCTAGAGGGCCCCTCTGTCCCCTCTTCTGCCTTCTCTCTTATCTCTGTCTCTCTCTCTCTCTCGCGCTCTCTCTCCCTCTCTTCCACATATGTGGAAATGAAAAGAGATGTGTGTGTGTGTCTGGATTTTACCTCTGAAGCTTTCCACTGACTGTGGCTGATGAAGAATCTCACTTTGAACTGAAGCACCTGTCCCTCAGATGAGAGAGAGAGTGTGTGTGTGTGTGTGTGTGCGTGCGTGTGTGTAGGAGAGAGCTGCTGGTATTATACAGCTGGTCTGTAGAACTTTAATGCTGTAGCTCACCTCATCTGTAGCTGTTGGTCTGTAGCCGCTGGTCTGTAGTCTGTAGCCGCTGGTCTGTAGGTGCTGGTCTGTAGCTGCTGGTCTGTAGGTGCTGGTCTGTAGCCGCTGGTCTGTAGCTGCTGGTCTGTAGTCTGTAGCCGCTGGTCTGTAGGTGCTGGTCTGTAGCTGCTGGTCTGTAGGTGCTGGTCTGTAGCTGCTGGTCTGTAGGTGCTGGTCTGTAGCTGCTGGTCTGTAGTCTGTAGCCGCTGGTCTGTAGCCGCTGGTCTGTAGGTGCTGGTCTGTAGCTGCTGGTCTGTAGCTGCTGGTCTGTAGGTGCTGGGTCTGTAGCGCTGTCTGTAGCCGTGGTCTGTAGCTGCTGGTCTGTAGCTGCTGGTCTGTAGCCGCTGGTCTGTAGCCTCTTGTCTGTAGTCTGTAGCTGCTGGTCTGTAGCTGCTGGTCTGTAGCTGCTGGTCTGTAGCCGCTGGTCTGTAGCTGCTGGTCTGTAGCTGCTGGTCTGTAGGTGCTGGTCTGTAGCCGCTGGTCTGTAGCTGCTGGTCTGTTTCTGCTTCTGTATCTGTGTGAGCTGTGTCCTCTGGATCCTCTGATAGCTGATTGTGTAGCTGGTGTTGTGTAGCTGTGTCCTCTGGATCCTCTGATGGCTGATTGTGTAGCTGGTGTTGTGTAGCTGTGTCCTCTGGATCCTCTGATGGCTGATTGTGTAGCTGGTGTTGTGTAGCTGTGTCCTCTGGATCCTCTGATAGCTGATTGTGTAGCTGGTGTTGTGTAGCTGCTGGTCTGCACTGCTGGTGTGTACCTAGTGTTGTGTAGCTGTGCTGTATCCTCTGATGACTGTGTGTGTGTGTGTGTGTGTGTGTGTGTGTGTGTGTGTGTCTGCCTCAGCTGTGGATGGTGGATATAAAAGTGGTTGTGTGTGTGTGTGTGTGTGTGCGTGGCTGCCTCTCAGCTGTGGATATGAAGATGGCTGTGTGTGTACGTGTGTGTCTGCGTGTGTGTGTGTGTGTGTGTGTGTGGCTGCATCTCAGCTGTGGATATGAAGATGTATTAATTGTTTACAGTGTGAAGAAGTTCATTGCACCGGAGGGTTGTTTGCCACTGTGTCTTGATTGGTAATTAATTAGTATTGTGTGTGTGTGTGTGTGTGTGAGAGAGAGAGAGAGAGTGATGGTAGTAATTGCATCTCACACTCCACCTATTTTCTCCTCCCTTGTTTCCTCCCTTCTGCTCATTCTTCTCCTTCATCCATCCACCCATCCACCTCTCTGCTCTTTGTCCTCATCTCTCTCTCTCTCTGTTTCTCTCTCTCTCTCTCTCCCTCTTTCTTCTCCCTATCCTCCATACCCCTGAGTCCACTCTTGTCTTTCTTCTCTCTTCTCTTCCCCCTCCTCTCCTCTTTTCTCTTTCTTTTTCATCTCTCACTCTCTATCTCCCTCTCCCTCCCATCTCTACTAGTCTCACCATCCACACCTTTGATTTCTCTTCCATTTGACTGAATCATTCAGTCCTTTTTCCCTCTCTCTCCTTCTTCCCATGTCCCTCTTTCCCTCCCTCTCTCCCTCCCTCTCACATTTTCTTCCTCTCCTTTATACCGCTCCTTTTTCATTCTCTTCTCCTTCCTTTCTCTTTCTCTCTCTCTCTTCCTCCCTCTCTTTTTCATTCCCTTCCCATCCTTCTCCTCCTCTCTTCCTTCTTTCTTCCCTTCACCCACATGTTCTTTTCTTTTCTTTTCTCCCTCCTCTCTTGTAGGTAAATTTATTCCCTTGCCTCT
>PYXC01000770.1:240000-245000 GCA_015244755.2 Tenualosa ilisha
GCCAAAACAAAGTTGCTAGATGTTAAATCACAAACTTCCAATGTAAGTTTGAAGACTATGGGGATATTTGATGGGAATGTGAGTGAAGAGACGGCCAACGCTGCAGCGCTGTAGGTACATTTATTACATACTTTACTTGTCATTGATTTGCAGCTGAGACACACGCTGCCAGCAGCTGTTGTTGTTCCAGGAGTTTATTTACCAACCTCGGTGTGTCTTCTTTGGCATCCAGTCCCATCTTAGCTGCTGCCTGCCTGTCTGTCTGCCTGTCTGCCTGTCTGTCTGCCAGTCTGCCTGTCTGCCTGCCTGCCTGCCTGCCTGTCTGCCTGTCTGCCTGTCTGCCTGCCTGCCTGCCTGTCTGCCTGCCTGCCTGTCTGCCTGCCTGCCTGCCTGCCTGCCTGTCTGCCTGTCTGTCTGCCTGTCTGCCTGCCTGCCTGCCTGCCTGTCTGCCTGTCTGCCTGCCTGTCTGTCTGTTTGTCTGCCTGTCTGCCGAGAGAAAGGCGATTTCAATCGCATTATCTGGATGTCTTAGCTCAGTTATGAGTCGGCCGGTTCAGTTCCATTACAGCTTGACTAAGGTGTAGACATGCATTTTAAAAGCTTCATTTTAGCTGGACTAAGATTTTTAATATACTGAATGTGTGGCAAAGTTAAAATAATCTCAGTTTCTCAGCCTAGCTTAATTTATATCTTGGATGAAAGAGACAAGAGGCTTGATTTCCCTGTTAGCATGCCCCCTGTGCTAGCGCTACATACGCAGATATGGAGACGCTGGCAGTTTGTGTCCATTTATCATTTATGTTCATTTTCCATGGGTGCTAGGACCCAGCAGAGAGCTATCAAAGTCATTAGCACGCGACTGAGCTTGATGGCTAATAGATGGAGTGATGATGGATGCTTCAGCATTCGTTAGCTTCAATGTCATGGGGGTCAAACGTCAAACACTCCACTCTGTGCGTGCGTGCGTGCGTGCTTGCGTGTGTGTGTGCGTGCTTGCGTGCGTGCGGGCGTGCAGGCGTGCATGCGTGTGTGTGTGCGTGCGTGCGTGCGTGCGTGCGTGCGTGCGTGCGTGCGTGCGTGCGTGTGTGCTTGCGTGCGGGCGTGCGGGCGTGCATGCGTGTGTGTGTGCGCGTGTGTTGTTGTATGACAGGAAATGGCTGAGGGAGTGATGGAGGAGATTCCTTGAATGATGAACATCCTTCTTCCCTTTCATACTTGCTCAGTGTGTGCGCACTCACACAAACACACACACACGCATGCATACACATGCGCACGCACGCAAGCACACACACGCGCACACACAGGCACACAGTTCACCCTAACTGAATTCTCTTCAATCTCAGTCAAGCACATCACAGCCTCAGAATACTTATCAGGTCAGACAGAAGTGTCTACAGATCACTCACTCACACACACACACACACACACACACACTTGCAGTCTGTCTTGCACATACAGACAAAAAGAGACAGAGGCGCCTTTATACCTCTGGGAATGGAGAGGAAGAGTGTTCAGTTTCTGGTGTGTGTGTGTGTGTGTGAAGAACATCACTATTCAGGGTCTACTGAATCAATCACACCGACATACACATGCAGACACACACACACACACACACACACACACACATTAACATACACAGTGAGGTCTTCACTGGAAACTGTTTATTTAAATTTTGCATCCCAAGACACACTTGAGACTCTTGGCCCAGGAATGAAGATTCCAGATGCAGGCAGGTGACTTATGGGCCTCTTCTATCCTGTCAGTTAGAATGGATTTACAAAAACATACACACACTCACACACTCACACACACACACACACACACACTCCTGCTGTCAGCTACTACTTACAGTGTAAAAAATAAGTCCACCTTACATGAAAAATTGGTGGAAACTTAAGTTAAGTAAACGTAACTAGTCTCTCCCAAGTGATGTTACAGGTGAGTTAAGTAAATGTAACTAGTCTCTCCCAAGTGATGTTCCAGATGAGTTAAGTAAATGTAACTAGTCTCTCCCAAGTGATGTTACAGGTGAGTTAAGTAAACATAACTAGTCTCTCCCAAGTTATGGTCCAAAATTTGTATAAGTTGAGAGAGACGAGGTACGTACATTTGACTCATTTGAGGCGACAGGTTGCCACCAATTTTTCAAGTAAGTTGAACTTTTTTCTTTTTTTATTACAGTGTAGACAGTTTGTCAGTTATGTCATTATGTCCTGATATCATAATGAATCTGGACTCTGAAGTCTGCAGTCGCCAGAACTCAACTCATCTTATTTACAGAACCTGGTAGAACTCAACTAATTTTCACCCTCACATTCCTCATTCACAGAACCAGATCGTTTTTATTATCATGTTCTGATTGACAGAGGTAGATAATTCTCATTCTTGTGTTCTCGTTCATAGGTAAACATTTACTGATCTTCATGTTAGCATTAGTTAGTATTGATCCTCATGTTAGTTCTGATCCTCATGTTAGTATTAATTAGTACTGAGAGGCTGATAGCCGTCTGCACTTTCATTGTGTCTGATTGATCCTTGCAAAGAGAAGCTCAATTTTTTCCCTGTCAGCAAGGATGACAAGAAAACACGCTTTTGATATGTACACACACACACACACACACACACACACAAACACACACACACACTCTCTCTCTTTCTGAGTGGAAATGCTGCCTCTGGCCATGTCGTAGCTCTTGATGATATGTGTGTGTGTGTGTGTGTGTGTGTGTGTAAAGAGGACTGTAGAGTGTTGTTATTAACAATGGCCTTTTGTGACATGCACGTGTGTGTGTGTGTGTGTGTGTGTGTGTTCTTTTACTCTATACCACTCAACCTTAGAGCAGCCAAATGAGGGAGTCAAGCTTTAAACCATTTGTGTGAGTGTGTGTGTGTGTGTGTGTGTGTGTATGTTTGTGTGTGCACATGAGTCTGTGTGTGAGTGAGACAGAGACGTTTAATGTTTGTGTGTGTGTGTGTGTGTGTGTGTGTGTGTGTGTGTGTGTGTGTGTGTGTGTGAGTGACCCAGAGAGATAATCAGCATTTCTGGGTGTGGGTATATGTACATATCTTTGTGTGTGCACATGCATGTGTGTGTGAGTGAGCCAGAGATATAATCAGTGTTTCTGTGTGTGTGTGTGTGTGTGTGTGTGTGTGTGTGAGTTAAGTTTAGCACTTCATCTTTCTCCGCAGCTGCAGGTTAATCTGTGTGATTCTGGCACCCTCTTAAAGCTCTAACACTGCACGCCTCCATATCTGTTCTCATCACATCAGCCTCAGGCCACTGTGCTCACTGTGTGTGTGTGTGTGTGTGTGTGTGTGTGTGTGTGTGTGTGTGTGTGTGTGTGTGTGTGTGTGTATAGCTTGAGGCTTATCAGAGAGTAGAGGTGTGAGCCAGCATGTGGAGTGGCATTAGCAGAGTGTTAGAGATGTCAAGTGCGTGCCTGCATACTGGCTCTGTGTGTGTGTGTGTGTGTGTGTGTGTGTGTGTGTGTGTGTGTGTGTGTGTGTGTGTGTGTGTGTGTGCCTGCATACTGACTGTGTGTCTGCGTGTGGGAGACTGAGAGTGAGAAGAGAGAAAAATGTCTTCAGCAGAGACTGAGAAGTGTGTGTGTGTGTGTGTGTGTGTGTGTGTGTAAGGGTGTTTGATAAATCAGCGTATCTCTATTTGTGTATTTGTTTGTTTGTTTATGTGTGTGTGTTTATGTGTGTGTGTTTATGTGTGTGTGTTTATGTGTGTATTTATATGGTAGGTGTCACACGCACATATTCATAAACCTACAGTGTACACCTGACTTTCTGAAGACACTAGTTGATAACGTGTGTGTGTGTGTGTGTGTGTGTGTGTGCATGTGTGTGCCTGCATACTGACTGTGTGTCTGTGTGTGAGAGACTGGGAGTGAGAGAGAAGAATGTCTTCAGCAGAGAGTGAGAAGTGTGTGTGTGTGTGTGTAAGGGTGTTTGGTAAATCAGCCAGTGTTTACTGCTGCGTATCTGTATTTGTGCATTTGCTTATGTGTGTATTTATATGGTAGGCGTCACACACACACATTCACAAACCTATAGTGTACACCTGACTTTCTGAAGACACTAGTTGATAACGCGTGTGTGTGGGGGTGTGTGTGTGTGTGTGGGTGTGTGTGTGTGTGTGTGTGTGTACACATATGATGAATGGCAGAGTCTGTCTGTGTGTGCCCATATGATGAACGACTGTGTGTGTGTGTGTGTGTGTGTGTGTGTGTGTGTGTGTGTGTGTGTGTGGCAGGGTGGTATGGGATTGGCAAGAGGAGAACACAGGGATGGAGGAGGTGACTGATCTCTTTGGCCATGGCGTTAGAGAAACACTTTTCACCTGGTTGACTGTGTAGAATTTTGGGCCTACACACACATACACACTCACACTCACACACACACACTCACACTCACACACTGTAACACGGTCACATGTGCTCACTCTCACACTCACACACACACACACACACTCACACTCACACTCACACACACACACTCACACTCACACACTGTAACACAGTCACATGTGCTCACTCTCACACACGTCTCACTTTCACACACTTCTTTCTCACATGCTCATTCTGAAACACATGCACTCTTGGACACAATCTCGCTCACACACATATTCACTCACTCTCACACACACTGTCACAGTCTTACTCTCACTCACTCACACACACTCAGACTCACACACATCCTTATTCCCTGTTCTCTCTCTCTCTCTCTCTCTCTCTCACACACACACACACACTCTTGCAGTCTCAAGAACACACAGGCTTAAAGCCTGTCCCCTCCACCAGCCGTGAGTGGGACTATATTCACACACACACACACACACACACACCAGCCCTGAGTGGGACCATATTCACATACACAGACACACACACACCAGCCCTGAGTGGGACTATATTCACATACACACACACACACACACACACACCAGCCCTGAGTGGGACTATATTCACATACACACACACACACACACACACCAG
>PYXC01000770.1:252500-255000 GCA_015244755.2 Tenualosa ilisha
ACAGAGAGGGGAGAGGGAGAGAGAGGGGGAGAAGAGGAGAGGAAGGAGGGAATTAGGGAGGAGAGACAGAAAGGAGAGAGAGAGAGAGGGAAAGGGACAAGGGAAAAGAGGAGAATACAGAACTAGTAGAGAGAGGAATAAAAGAAAAGAGAAATATAGAGTGAAAGAGAGAGAGGGAGAAAGAGAGGAAGAGAATATGAAATATAGAGGGAGAGAGAGAGAAAGAGAGCATAAGGGAAAGATCATGTAGTGTGTGTGTGTATGTGTGAATGTTCCACTGTGGACTGTTCCATTCCAGTGGGTGTCCCCCGGTGTTGCTCAGCAGATGGTAGAGTCCATTTAAATAGCAGCCTGCTGCCTTCTCATGCAGTGTGTGCTGTCTGCGAGAGCACACACACACACACGCACTCACACACACTCAGGCGCTGAACTCTCCCTGTCTGCGTGCGCCTGTCAACTCATACAGACACACATGCTCACACACGCTTACACACGGCACAGCTTCTCAAACGCGCACACCCACACACACACACACATCAGCAGACACATGGTGTATGTCTTCATTCAGACGGAGTGTGTGTGGATTACCCTGCTGCTGACGCTACAGCTAACACTAGCACTGCCTCGGCTGGAGCTGTGAGCGGCGCGCACACACACACACACACACATACATACCGAGGAAGCAAAGGAGAAGAGAGGATTGGACTGCACTGGACAGCACGGGACACACACACCAGGACACACAAGCCACGACTGGAGACCTTCACAGACACACACACCTGATAGAGGAGGACAGCTGAAGACACACACGCACGCACACACACACACTTTTTTGTTACTTCTCCAGCTGGACTTTGGATTGTCTTCTTTCTTTTCTGCCTTGCGCTCCGTGTGGTGTGTGTGTGTGTGCGCGCGTCTCCCCCATGTCAGTGGGCACACCATGACGGAGTGTGTGTGTTTGTCCGTGTGTGTGTGCGCTGCCCTCAGACCAAGATCCTGAAGATGATGGAGGACAACAAGCAGCTGGCTCAGCGCATGGACGCCGCGGTCCAGTCGGCCAGCCAGGAGGTCAGCAACCTCCGCTCCGAGCTCACCGCCACCAGCCGCCGCCTCGCTCAGCTGGGCGCCACGGAAACCGCCACGCCGTCACCTGACAACAACAGCCCCACACACACCTCTCACGGTAGGACTCACAGAGTCACAGTCTTTGTGTGTGTGTGTGTGTGTGTGTGTGTGTGTGTGTGTGTGTGTGCGCGCGCATTGAGAGTATTCCTCTGCAGTATGTGTAGGGAGTGAGTGGATGACCAGATTGTAGGAGGTGAATGATTACCCTGCTCAATATCCCCCTGCTGTCACACAGACACACACACACACACACACACACACACACACACACACATACATACACACACACGTACATACACAAACACTGCATGCACACAAACACTCAATTTTTGCCCTGTTTGAATAAGTTTATTCATTGTTAAATAATTTAAGAGGAGGTGTGTGTGTGTGTGTGTGTGCCTTTAAAGATGACAAGTGCTAAGGGACAGTGTCATCTTCTTGTTTTGGTAATTTGGGCTTCTTTACTGTGTGTGTGTGTGCGTGTGCGTGTGGTGTGTGTGTGTATGCGTGTGTGTGTGTATATGTGTATGTCTTCAGACATGTCTGTGTGTGTGTGTGTGTGTGTGTGTGTGTGTGTACGTGGTGCATTATGCATGTGCGTATGGTGTGTGTGGGGGGGTGCAGTGCATGCGTGGTGTGTGTGTGTATGTGTGTATGTCTTCAGACATGTCTGTGTGTGTGTGTGTGTGTGTGTGTGTGTGCACGTGTGCATATGCATGTGCGTATGCGTGTGTGTGTGTATGTGTGTATGTCTTCAGACATGTCTGTGTGTGTGTGTGTGTGTGTGTGTGTGTGTTAAGCCCTGCAGCATCAACTCTCTTTAGTGGCTCCAGGAGTCCCTGAGCAACACTGTGGCATTTAAAGAGTGTTTTATGAGTAGAGGTAGTGCCCTCACACACACAAACACACATAGACACACACTCTTACTCTCGCTCTCTCTCTCGAACCCACACACACAAACACACACACTCTTTCTCTCTCTCATACACACCTCACACGCATACATGCACACACACACACACACACCCTCCACCCTCTCCCGCAAACACAAATACAGACTTCTCACAGAAACTATTGTTCCTTGCAACATTATGTTCAATTTGCCAAATTGTGTTAATCAGCACCCATAGGTAATCAGCACCCATCTGCCCCACCCATCACCCATATGCCCCACCCATCACTCATCACTCATATGCCCCACCCATCACCCATATGTCCCACCCATCACTCATCACTCATATGCCCCACCCATCACCCATATGCCCCACCCATCACCCATATGTCCCACCCATCACTCATCACTCATATGCCCCACCCACCACTCACATGCCCCACCCATCACCAATATGCCCCACCCATCTGCCACGCCCACCTG
>PYXC01000770.1:275000-282500 GCA_015244755.2 Tenualosa ilisha
CACACACACACACACACACTTACGGCATTAACAACCTTTGGCCATGTCTGCTGCTCTTTCATAGAGCTACGCAGGGAGAGTTTGTGTGGGGGTGTGTGTGTTTGTGTGTGTCAGTGCTGTGAGAGTTACTTTTATGTTTGGTCTTAAATATTTTATGGACTAATCAACAAAAATCCACACATACACACACACATACACACACACACCAACACAGACAGTTTTCCCTGAGTGTTAATGACAGTAATACTTGTGAAGTCATCGTCCTAACATATGGTAGTTTGGGCCCTGTGCATAAAATACGTGTGTGTGGCTTACAGATCTGTGGACTCTCTAAGAAAAGGGCCAAACAATTCAACAAGATATTGTTCAGTGTCTTGTATAATTGGGAGTCTCTTCATTTGGAGATGTAGGTGTCACCTGTACCCATAGTGCACCCAATGAGCAGAGGCTTTTAATACTGTTTAAGACTCCATTTGGATTGTACTACGATAAATGTCTATCTGTCAATTCAAATAAAGAATTAACATGTGTGTGTAGAGCTCTGATCAGTGGTAGGTATGAATATACTGTGTGTATGTATGTATGTGTGTATGTCTGTTTCTGTGTGTGTGTGTGTGTTTCTGTGTGTGTGTGTGTGTGTGTGTGTGTGTGTGTGTGTGTATAAAGCTCTGATCAGTGGTCAGATGTAATCTCATTAATCTTCTCCTGGTTGTTGGGGGGAGCTTGGAGCTGACCTCATATGACCCCAATGACCTCATATGACCCCCGCCCCACAGCTGTAACCTAACATGATCCTAACCTCCAAAGCCAGTTCAGAGTTCAAAGGTCAAGCAGGAGTGAGGGTGTATGTGAGCAGGCCCTCTGAATCTCTCCACCCCCCGCCCCCCCTCTCTGTATTTGTCTTTCTCTCCCCCTTCTCTCTGTCTCTCTCTCCATCCACCTATGCTATTGAATAAAGATGCTAAATGTAGCCTAGCTGCTGTAGCTGTACAACTGCATACTGTAGGGATTAAGGAGGCCAGATGGAGTGCAACAGAGAATATGGGTAAGGTTATGGTGTAAGACTATTTTATGGTGTAGGCTATTGTGTAGGACTATTTTATGGTGTAGGTTATTGTGTAGGACTATTTTATGGTGTAGGTTATTGTGTAGGACTATTTTATGGTGTAGGTTATTGTTTATGACTATTTTATGATGTAGGTTAGTGTGTATGTCATTGGACACATTAAAGTACCTGTATAACCTGTATATCGTTGGCAAAAAAGAGCTTATGGTTATTTACTGTAATATCTGCTAACATTAGCACGGGCAAGTCTCTAATGAAGTCTCTAATGAGGTCTCTAATGAAGGTGGAATCTAGTGCAGTGGTGCACTTGACGTAGTAAAAGTAGTAGTAAGTAAATAAGATGAGTTTCACATCTACATTTATTTCTATAGTTGAAATCAGACTTATAGCTGAACTGTGTACTGAACTTATTACAAACAATGCTGATTGCAATGATGATCGTTCATGTCAGAGTCAGGGAAGGGTAACATGCTAATGCATTTGCTGTCTCCATTACTCTCTATGTAATGTTAGCATTGTTACCTGCTAACTGTAAGCCGGGCTACGTTAGATTGAAAATCTCATTCTTTGACGTTAAAATGAACATGACGACTGAGGAAACAATATTGGGAGTAAGTCTACCAGGTGTAGATAAAACAGGCAGGTGTTTGAGGCACACAAAATTGTTGAATCAGTTTTACTGTCTTCTTTCAACTGTTCAAATCATACAGTAACCTACCTGTACAGTAACCTATCTGTAACCTGTGTGGACACAATTGTGGAAAATTGTGACAACATTTCCCACAATTCTCTGCAATATGGCACATTCCCAGACTCAATGAGCTAGCTGTATGGTATGCTATGCTAACCTGATAATCCAGGTGCAAACATAGCTGATTGCTCCTTTAAACCTCCAGTAGCCTACATTTCATAACCTGTAACTTTGTAATTTTACTAATAATTCCTCTGTTTTCATACAGCTTCACCTTACATCTGCACATCGCATAGCTGAAGCTTGTCGAATCTTTGCAGTCGGCTTGCAGTATTCATGTATGATGGCCTAGTGTACGGAGGAGTAATTGCAGTTCTAAGTCAAAACAACCACTTTGTCAATATCAGGACTGATTTCCAATCCAAATATCAGATCGGTGGTTATTTGTAAAATGTTGCCAGTGAACTAGTATGTAGCTAACTATACATAGTAGGCGGCTAGTGCACCAACTGTCTGTGAGTGTGAGCGCAGAGTGAGTTGACCAATCACAGCCATAATAAAGACTGGTCTCGGAAGTTTTAAGTAATGACACTGATCTTAAGAAAATGTTTAGGAATTGCACATAAGATAATTCTTAAGACCTTCCTATTTGTTTTTTTTAGAATTTAGCTAATATTTATCTTAAAATATTTGTGAATATGGCCCCTGTCTCTCAAATGGGGTATTATATTTCAATAATAAATAAGTCTTTTTTATTTATCCCTGTGCGGCCTTATTGGTATGATAAAGATGTTAAATTACCGTGAAATGTACGGCAATAAGGAATATCCAGCATGAATCCAAACCAGTGTGGTTACACAACACCAGTGCTCTCTCCATAGCACCCAATGGAGAAAAAGCTTGGCGTGTCCTAAAATGCCCTAAAACAGCAACCAATTACACCTTTGGTTTCTCATGGACATCAATAGCCACGCCCTCCTTCAGCTCTCCACACATCAGAACCAAACCCACACATCCACATACTCACACTGTTTCCATAAGACGAAAAACTTGACTTATAGTCAAGGTGACTTATAGTCCCAAGACTTTCACTAATATTTTTTATTTTTCCGCAAGGTGTGTGGTTGGTGTACCTGGCCCGACCTATCATAAGAAGCTTGCTGATTAGACTACTGATTTTGGGGCTTAAAGTCACGTTAGTCTATTTCTTTACTATGAGCGTCTATGGGGAGGGAATACTGAATGTCACTCAGCCTAACCCTCGGAATATTGGATTCAGTTTTGATATTTGGACAGATGGAGGAAGGCATGACTAGAGATGGCCTTAAGAAATGTGGTGATGACTGGTTGTCGTTTTGGGACATTAAGCTGTGTTAAGCTTTTTCATCTTAAGTTTTTGAGTGTCATTTTTTCGCCATTATGTTCACCTGCAGGATATTAAAATGAAAAGTCATGTGTAATTTAAGTAACTTAATCGCAGTTTGCTTTTTATTCTTACTTGAGAACGCTTCTCAAAAGGGAGCTATGACTTGCTTTTTATTCTTACTTGAGAACGCTTCTCAAAAAGGAGCTATGACTCTTGCTTTTTATTCTTACTTGAGAACGCTTCTCAAAAGGGAGCTTTGACTCTTGCTTTTTATTCTTACTTGAGAACGCTTCTCAAAAGGGAGGTATGACTCTTGCTTTTTATTCTTACTTGAGAACGCTTCTCAAAAGGGAGGTATGACTCTTGCTTTTTATTCTTACTTGAGAACGCTTCTCAAAAGGGAGGTATGACTCTTGCTTTTTATTCTTACTTGAGAACGCTTCTCAAAAGGGAACTATGACTCTTGCTTTTTATTCTTACTTGAGAACGCTTCTCAAAAGGGAGCTTTGACTCTTGCTTTTTATTCTTACTTGAGAACGCTTCTCAAAAGGGAGCTTTGACTCTTGCTTTTTATTCTTACTTGAGAACGCTTCTCAAAAGGGAGCTTTGACTCTTGCTCAAGTTGGTTTTGAAAGAAGTAACTGTACTTGTAGTGAGGTGCAGATTTTCAGTGCTCTACCCATCTGCCCTATTAGGAGGAGATTATGGTGTAGGATGTTATGGTCAAGCGACGACACTGATGAGCCAGTGAACCAGAGAGGTGAAAGGTCAAGTCTATGGGTTAGGAGCTCATGAGTCAGAGAAACTAGAGAGGTGAAAGATCAAGTCTATCGGTTAGGAGCTCATGAGTCAGAGAAAGCTGCCACAGTCCTCTCTCTCCATCCCTCTTTCTCTCTCTCTCTCTCTGTCCCTCTTTCTCTCCACACACACAAATGCACACACACGGACATACAAACACACTCTTGGAAACAGAGTTAAAAGAGGGCAAGCATACAGACCAATAAGAGTACATACATGCACACAGACACACAGACACACACACACACACACACACACACACACACACACAGATTAACATGCTAAGCTGCAGTGCTCATCAGGGATAAAGGAAGCCTGCAGAGGAAAGCTGAGCAAACAGCAGGAGAGAGAGAGAGAGAGAGAGAGAGAGAGAGAGAGAGAGAGAGAGAGGAAGAGGGAAGCAGAGAGAGTGAGGGAGAGAAAGAAAGAGATAGACAAGCAGAGGGAGGGAGGGAGAGAGAGGCGGGGGATAGAGAGGAAGGGAGACAGAAGGAATAGTGGTTGCTGCAGAGAGGAGGCTAATGGAGGGAGTGGGAAGATGGGAGTGTTAGAGCGGAAGACAGAGAAAGAGTGAAGAGGAAAAGAGAGTGAAAGGAGGAGGGGAGAGAGAGAATAATGGAGCGCTCTGAGTGTAGGGCAGAGGACAGTCTACCGCGATGGAGGTGTGTTTCTCACGTGTCCTCAAGATCCGGAAGCATCACAGGTACACGCACATACACACACACACTCTCTCCCACACTCATACACACACACGCTCAGAGCAGCTCTTTGCCATGTGCTCCTGTGGCTGATACACACACACACTCATACACACTCATACACACACACACACACACACACACACTCTCTCACACTCACACACTCATACACACACACACTTTGAGCTGCTCTTTGCCAGGTGTGCTCCTGTGGCTGATGTGCAGTGGGCTAAATCAAGCGCATTAGCAAGGTAGTTACCAGCGCTGAGCTTCCCAAAGTCGCAGTGTGTGTGCGTGTGTGTGTGTGAGAGACACTGTGTGTGTGTGTGTGAGAGAGAGAGAGAGTCGCAAGATTAGATCTTTCATGCTATTCTGTTTGAAAATGTTCGCCTCGGAAATCACTGAGCATCAAATACAAGCTCTGACTTGGCCGTTTGATCTGTGCTGTCTGTTTGTACATGTGTGTGTGTGAGTGTGTGTGGAAGAGAGAGAGAGAGTGATTGAGCATGCTTATCTCTGTGTGAGCATGACAAAATTAATGTGTGTGTGTCTCATCTGTGATTGGATACTGCCGTTCAACTTTGAGACATTTCCGTCAGGCATGACATCACTCGATAATGCCCTGTCTTCTCTGTTCATCAGGGGCCAGATGGTGTGTGTGTGTGTGTGTGTGTGTGTGTGTGTGTGTGTGTGTGTGTGTGCGTGCGCGCATGTGTTCTACGTGTACAAATATATTGCACTCTGTGTCTGATTCATTTTTGTACATGCATGGGCTGCATATATGTTAATAATGTATGTGCTGACTGTGTGAAAGGGGATGTTGCAGTGTGTGTGTGTGTGTGTGTGTGTGTGTGTGTGTGTGTGTGTTTACATCTCAAGGTCTCCACTCTTAATTCTGGTGTGTGGAGTTATGTGTGTATGTGTGTTTGTGTGTATTTGTGTACGTGCACATAGGAGTGTAACTAAGTGTGTGTGCCCATGTGTGTATGTGCGTGTGTGTGTGTGTGTGTGTGTGTGTGTGTGTGTGTGTGTGTGTGTGTGTGACCCCTCCCCCTCCTTAGCATCTGTTAGCAATGTTCTCCTTGTGTTTAATTTTGTTTACCTACAAGCATACAAGCAGAATTGTGTGTCTTTTCTGATAAGTGTGTGTTTGTTCGCTCATATTGCTCCACACACACACACACACACACACACACACAGTGTGTGTTTGCAAACTATTATTGCTCACATTCTCCAGAAGGCCTCTCTGTTCCTCCAGTAGCAGTTGCCTGGCAACATTTGACACAGGTTGCCAGTTGTGGCCCAACTGGACCGTGAAGTGTGTGTGTGTGTGTGTGTGTGTGTGTGTGTGTGTGGGGTGAGGTACATGCCACAGTTAGGGTGCGTGTGTGTGTGTGTGTGGTGAGGTTGGCATCGAGCAGGGTGTAGATGCTACAGTCAGGGTGTTTGTGTACATGCATGTGTGTGTGTGTGTATTGTGAGATTGGCCACAAGAAGGGCATATATGCCACGGACAGGGTGTGTGTGTACGTGTGTGTACTGATAGTGGCCACAAGCAGGGCGTACATGCCACGGTCAGGGTGTGTGTGTGTGTTTGTGTGTGTGTAGTGAGGTTGACCACATTTCACTGCATGTTTTACATGTATGACGATACCTGGGACAGATAAAGTACCTTGTGAATGTGTGTGAGTGTGTGTATACATGAGAGAGTTGAGTGCTGTAAGAAAAACAGAGTGAGTGACTGCGTGTGTGTGTGTGTTCAGGGTATAAAATTAGCCCTCACCAAATGCAGGTAAAAACATGGTTTGGTGAATAACAAAAATGAGGCCACTTGCCACCACACCACATGGAGGTCTGGATATCAAAGTTTTAACAAGCACTTTACTATAATACAGCAGTCGAAAGTGTATCAAGCTATCTGCTATCTGCTATCTGCTATGTGCTATGTGCTATCTGCTATCTGCTATGTGCTATGTGCTATCTGCTATCTGCTATCTGCTATGTGCTATCTGCTATGTGCTATGTGCTATCTGCTATGTGCTACCTGCTATGTGCTACCTGCTATGTGCTATCTGCTATGTGCTATGTGCTATCTGCTATCTGCTATGTGCTATCTGCTGCTATCTGCTATCTGCTATGTGCTGTCAGCCGGTCATTGGAAGTAGCGGCATTTAATTAGAATAAGAGCCAAGCGTCCAATCTATCTACTTTTTGAACTAGTTTTGACTTCTTTCAGTGCAAGAGAGTCGTCAGTTTTAGACCACAAACGAGAGGGGAAATGTCTGTTCAGGGGATCTGCTCAGCAAGTGACTGACAGAACGGCTAAAGTTGCATTCGCAACGCTTCAACCCACTGGCCCAGCTCAGCACTGAACCCCTGCATAACGCTTCAACCCACTGGCCCAGCTCAGTACTGAACCCCTGCGTAACGCTTCAACCCACTGGCCCAGCTCAGTACTGAACCCTGCGTAACGCTTTAACCCACTGACCCAGCTCAGTACTGAACCCCTGCGTAACGCTTTAACCCACTGGCCCAGCTCAGTACTGAACCCTGCGTAACGCTTCAACCCACTGGCCCAGCTCAGTGCTGAACCCCTGCGTAACGCTTCAACCCACTGGCCCAGCTCAGTGCTGAACCCTGCGTAACGCTTTAACCACTGGCCCAGCTCAGTGCTGAACCCTGCGTAACGCTTTAACCCACTGACCCAGCTCAGTGCTGAACCCTGCGTAACGCTTCAACCCACTGGCCCAGCTCAGCGCTGAACCCCTGCGTAACGCTTCAACCCACTGGCCCAGCTCAGCGCTGAACCCCTGCGTAACGCTTCAACCCACTGGCCCAGCTCAGTACTGAACCCCTGCGTAACGCTTCAACCCACTGGCCC
>PYXC01000770.1:292500-295000 GCA_015244755.2 Tenualosa ilisha
GTGAGGCAGTGATGATGATGTTTTAACAAGCAATAAGACTCAGGTGAGGCAGTGATGATGATGTTTTAACAAGCAATAAGACTCAGGTGAGGTAGTGATGATGTTTTAACGAGCGATAAGACTCAGGTGAGGTAGTGATGATGTTTTAACGAGCGATAAGACTCAGGTGAGGCAGTGATGATGATGTTTTAACGAGCGATAAGACTCAGGTGAGGCAGTGATGATGTTTTAACGAGCGATAAGACTCAGATGAGGCAGTGATGATGTTTTAACGAGCGATAAGACTCAGGTGAGGCAGTGATGATGATGTTTTAACGAGCGATAAGACTCAGGTGAGGCAGTGATGATGTTTTAACGAGCGATAAGACTCAGGTGAGGCAGTGATGATGTTTTAACGAGCGATAAGACTCAGGTGAGGCAGTGATGATGATGTTTTAACGAGCGATAAGACTCAGATGAGGCAGTGATGATGTTTTAACGAGCGATAAGACTCAGGTGAGGCAGTGATGATGATGTTTTAACGAGCGATAAGACTCAGGTGAGGCAGTGATGATGATGTTTTAACGAGCGATAAGACTCAGGTGAGGCAGTGATGATGTTTTAACGAGCGATAAGACTCAGGTGAGGCAGTGATGATGATGTTTTAACGAGCGATAAGACTCAGGTGAGGTAGTGATGATGTTTTAACGAGCGATAAGACTCAGGTGAGGCAGTGATGATGATGTTTTAATGAGCGATAAGACTCAGGTGAGGTAGTGATGATGTTTTAACGAGCGATAAGACTCCATCCTGAGCTGACAAATGGCCTTGATAGCAAAAACGTTGCATAGTTCTGGTTTAACAAGATTTTCTCCCACTCTCTCTCTCTCCCTTCATATATATATATGTGTGTGTGTGTGTGTGTGTCTGTGTGTGTGTGTGGTTGTAAGACCTCCATCTTGATTTTTTTGTGAGGGTAGTGGAATTCATGGCACTACTCAACCTGCGTGCAACTCCACTATCACTCTCTGCTCTCCTCCTCTGTCACTTCACTTCCCTTCTTCACTTCACTTCCCTTCATGTTCTCTTCTCTCTCTCAGTGGAGAGAGAGATGTCAGGGCTGTGGCATTAACATCTCCTGTAATCACACACACACACACACACACACACAACAGCTCATGCAGTCTCTCTTTGTTTCTCTGTCTTGACTGCTCTCTCTCTCACACTCTCACATATTAACACACTCCACCTCAGTCTCACACACAAACACACACACACACATACACACACACAAAAGCTCATGCAGTCTCTGTTTCTCTCTCCTGAGTGCTCTCTCTCACTCACTCCCACATATTAACACACTCCGTCTCAGTCTCTCTCTCTCGCTCTCTCACACACACACACACACGCACACACACACACACAAATACAGGCTGCCAGCTATAATGAGGAGCTATTTACGAATCTGTTTGCACACAGACCTCCAGCTTATTGTGGAAATGGGAAAAGATGTCTAGTTATCCACATGGAAATACGCACTACAAATATTAATGAGTGTGTGTGTGTGTGTGTGTGTGTGTGTGTGTGTGCGTGCGTGTGTGTGTGTGTGTGTAGTGTTGTTCTGTTCATGCTGTGATTGACGGATGACAGAGGAACACCCCTCCCTTTTGGCAGGTTGCCATGGTTTCAGTGATGTCAGTCATCGGAGTCTATGGTCTTTCCATCCTCAAATTCACCAGCTTTTGTCCTGTCTACTCAAGCAGCACTCTGACATATTCACACACACACACACACACACACAGGCACCCACTCTTAAGTACTTGTGAGAGACGCCTAAAGGGTAACAGGCACCTGAATACAATTATAGATAGATACACAGAAAAAATATGTGTGTGTGTGTGTGTGTGTGTGTGTGTGTGTGTGTGTGCTATTATTATCTGCCTAGTGTGGAAATATTCTCTTATATTCCTGGTCATTCCAGTGCACAAGTGCTGACACAGGAGCTCTATTCTACTACTGCTCAATCTCAAGCACACACACACACACACACACACACACACACAAGCAACAGCAGTTTAGCCTAGGAGACACATTGCCAGGCCAGTCCATAAGGTTTGTTGTGTGTATGTGTGTACATCTGACAATCCTAACTAATGTTTCCTAAATCACTCCACACACACATACACAGACATACACACACACACACACACACACACACACAGAGTAGAATGTTTGAGTAGAGCTGCTCCCCCCAGTATTGACTGCCATTGGCAGCTTTGCCAAAGGCCACAGCCAGGGGGCGATGTCTATGAAGCTCACACTGACCAGCAGTGAGATCCCCACTCAGGGCTCACTGCAAAACAAACACACACACACACACACACACACACACACACACACACACACAGCTCAAGGGGCCAGCCCAACTGCCAGGGATAGGGAGTCTGTGTGTGTCTTTTTATTTATTTATTTATTTATTGCGGGGGGGCGGGGTTATGGCAAAGGCAGAGGTGGAATGGAA
>PYXC01000770.1:297500-310000 GCA_015244755.2 Tenualosa ilisha
GACATAAAATCATCGTCACATTACTTAACAAATCATCATAGTCCTGATATCATTCAGTGCAGGTTAGGTTGGCATACCCTTCACTACATTTCAGTAGATTTAACTATTCTGTAGCCTACCTGGAGTTACAGGCCTACAATAAAATCTTTAATGACATGCTGCATTTTTGTGTGGGCTAATTGCAATATAGTGCAATACAGTTTCATTCATGAATTACCTTCATCATGAGTTAATTACATGAATTACCTTCATCATCAGCTCCAAATAATTACTCCAAAATGCAGTTCCAGACTTCCTAACCTGCAAAAAGAATAGTAGTAGTATAGCAGTAGTATAGCAGTAGTATAGCAGTAGTACAGTAGTAGTATAGTAGTAGTATAGCAGTAGTACAGTAGTAGTATAGCAGTAGTATAGCAGTAGTATAGCAGTAGTAACAGTAGTAGTATAGCAGTAGTATAGCAGTAGTACAATAGTAGTATAGTAGTAGTATAATAGCAGTAGTATAGCAGTAGTACAGTAGTAGCATAGTAGTAGTATGGCAGTAGTACAGTAGTAGTACAGTAGTAGTATAGCGGTAGTATAGTAGTAGTACAGCAGTAGTATAGCAGTAGTACAGTACTAGTATAGTAGTAGTATAGCAGTAGTATAGTGGTAGTATAGTAGTAATATAGCAGTAGTATAGCAGTAGTACAGTAGTAGTATAGTAGTAGTATAGCAGTAGTATAGTGGTATTATAGCAGTAGTATAGTAGTAGTATAACAGTAGTACAGTAGTAGTACAGTAGTAGTAGTATAGCAGTAGTATAGCAGCAGTACAGTAGTAGTATAGTAGTAGTATAGCAGTACAACAGAGGAGAACATTCAAGCTACAGCATAATGAAATTTGCAGTATTTTAAGTGCAATAGTGTAACAGAAGTGCAGTACAGAGAGGTTAAGAATAAGAGGTTAAGTGCATTCCTGGTATTCAGAAATTCAAGCCAGGAAATATTCTTGGAAGAGTTTCTTGAAGTTGGAAAGGGTATCTGTTGATCTGGTAGCACTTGGAAGGTCATTCCACCAGCATGGAACAACATATGGGAAGAGTCTGGATTGACCTGCACGAGGTGTTGGCCATGCTAGATAACGTTCCTTGGAGTAGCGAAGTGGTCAGCGGGTGACATAGGGCTTTAAGAGAGTATTCAGGTAGATGGGAGCAGAACCATCAGTCACCCTTTAGGCCAACATTAGTGACTTGGATTTGATGCGTGCGGCTGAGGGTAGCCAGTGGAGTCCAATGAACAGAGGTGTGACATGTGCCCTTTTTGGCTGGTTAAAGACCAGACGTGCAGCTGCATTCTGGATCATCTGTAGCGGTCTCACAGCACAGGCTGGAAGACCTGATAGGGGGGCATTGCAGTAGTCAAGGTGAGAGATAACCAGGGTCTGTACCAGGACCTGGGTTACATGTTGGGTTAGGTACGGCCTGATCTTCCTTATGTTGAATAGAGAAAAATGGCTCGACCGAGCTACAGAGGCAACGTGATCTGCAAAGGTCAGTTGGTCATCGATCATGACACCCAGGTTTCTTGCCGCCTTGGTGGGAGCAACAGATAGGGAGTCAATCTTGATGCTGATGTTGTGATGTATGGTTTGTTTGGCCAGGAGGACCAGCAGTTCCGTTTTGGAGAGGTTTAGTTGGAGGCGATGTCCTGTCATCCGAGCAGATATGGCAGAAAGATCTGTGTTGAACACCGTGGAGTTGGCAAGAGGAAAGGACAGATAGAGCTGGTTATCATCTGTATAGCAGTGATAAGAGAAGCCATGGGAGTGGAAGATCGAGCCCAGTGAGGTGGCATACAAGGTGAAGAGAAGAGGCCCCAGCACAGATCCTTGGGGTACCCCTGTCGTGAGTTGATGAAGTGCCGATGTTTGTCCTAGCCAAGACATGTTGAACGACCGTCCAGTAACATAGGATTCAAACAAGGAGTGCACTCCTGTAATGTAATAATTGACTGATGTTGGAATAAGTTTGGTCAGTGCTGGTCAGCTAGTCAGTTTGGCAGGACACCAGTTATGGTGATAACATGTGGACGACCCCCGGTATCATTCTGTCCATTGGGGGCCACGCAGTAGATTAGTTGGTCAGGCACCCACCGTGTTTCTACCCTTGGACTCACTCTACCGCCACCAATTGGTCAAATTGGGAGGTACATTCACACACACTTTTCTGTACAATTCTCGAAAAAATTGTTGGAATTCTTTGATCAAACAGAGTTCAATATCGAGTTACATCTCCGCCCTCTGTCATCTGGAGTGAAAGACTGCTTACTCTGGATCTATGGTGATTATTACATTATTGGGAATAACACTTTAATACATTATCGGAAGTTATTACATTTTCAGGTTTTACTACATGTTTTAAGGGGTTTTATTACAATACTGTGAGTTATTACATCATTGGAAAGTTATTACATCATCAGGTTCTACATGACTGGTTAATAGCCTGGTGAGAAGTCGACTGTAAAGGTATGTCTGCCTGGATTACCAAACAGCCCAATCCAAATTCTCTCCCTGCTTGTCTAGTCCTCTGCTTCTGTGGCTCTCCCACTCACAGAATACATTTTTGGGAGAGGCTGTGATTTAGGGAAACGGGATCTGCAGTTCTGACACTTGAAGTGAAGAAGTGTCGAGGCTATTTGGGTGGAGTTTACCATCTCATTCTAGCAGAAGAGCCCTTGTATCTGTGCTGCATCAGTTTCTTTCAGTTTTATCTTCATCTTTGAGTGTTTTGGAGTTCATGTGAGCGGTGATATGTCACACGTTCGAATCGCTCATTTTATAAATCACACACACATGCCAACATAGATGCTTTTGTTGAAGAAGGAGGCAAGCGCACACTCTCATTCACTCTCACTCACATTCTCATTTTGAGTTAGAAAGAAGGCAGATTTGATAGAGGGATTATATGTCTTATCAACTCTAGAAAAATCCAGAAGACATGACCTTGGTCTCCTCAATGGTAGCTGGAGCCATGCATTTAGCACTTAACTGGAACATGAGCAGTACAACACACACACACACACACACACACAAAGATAGTGTAGCACAGCACTTTCAAGAGAAATGTGGAAAAGAAGAAGAGAGAAGGAAAGAGTGGAGAGAGAGAGAGAGAGAAAAGGAAGAGAAAGGGAAAGAGAGTGGAGAGAGAGAGAGAAAAGGAAGAGAGTGGAGAGAGAGAGAGAAAAGGAAGAGAGTGGAGAGAGAGAGAGAAAAGGAAGAGAGTGGAGAGAGAGAGAGAGTTGTGGTGTAGAAGATGAGGGAAAAAGAGGCACAAGCTAATATTGTGTGGCAACTTGAGCTTATCCTCAGTTGTGTGTGTGTGTGTGTGTGTGTGTGGAGTGGCTGTGCATGTTCCCTACCTGTCTGTGTTCACTACAGCACTCCTTGTTATCTAATACTTCCTCCTAAAGCATCACCTTACAGTGTGTATGTGTGTGTGTGTGTGTGTGTGTGTGTGTGTGTAAGAGTGTGTGCACTTGTGGGTTTGTGTGTTCTGTCTCTGCCAGGTGCCAAATATTAAACAAAAGGCAGCTTTGGAGCTTGAGGGTGTGGCAGTGGTCTGATTGACAGGAGCCGGACCCACCCTCTATCTCCCAGGGTGATTTGGCCTTAGGGGAAGTAACGTGTTTGGGCCAGACAGGAAGTGAGCACTCCCATCACATATATTGGCCCACACGAGAGAGAGAGAGAGAGAGAGAAAGGAAGAGAGAGGGTGCATCCCAATACAATTCCTCCTTCCTTCAGTCCTTTCCTCTGTCCCAGCCCCTCCTCCTGCAAAGGAAACAAAGAAGGAATAATGGGAGGATGGAGGAATCAAGGACAGACAGATATGAGAAATGAGATGTCTTTCTCATTAATGCATAACTATTAAGAGACGTCAATTAGTGATGACACAGCAGCTGCATTTCTTAAAAAAACTGACCAAATATAGGCCATCCTCATCAAACATAGGCTATGACAATCATCAAAGCATGACTGTGCCCCATAATGGAATGTAATTAGATCATTCAGACAATTAAACCAAAATCTGGATTACAGACAATTAAACCAAGATCTGGATTACATCAGTTTACTTCTGTTCTGTATCCATGGACACTGCAGACAATGTTAAAGAGGACATAGAGAGGATGAATAATTCAAATCTATTTTACTTTATTTTAAATGTTTTATTTTATTATTTTAAATGTACTTTATTTAATCAAAAGTAAGCTCAAGTGCAAGTTTACAAGCCCCGTTAAAACCTTATATTTAAGCTGTGTATCAAAATGGTCCTTTTGGCTAAATGGCAGCTACACTTGAGCTACAACTGCTTTGTGCTATTTGACATCACATGTAGGCTTCACCCATGTTTAGTGGCTATTTCTAAGTTCAAGATTTTCCATATGAAGGAGGCCACAACCATGCCTCGTGTTCGTAATGGCTGTTTAGTCATGCACGACCTCTCCTAAATCAAACCCCAGACAGAAATGAGTTTCCAGTCTGTGTCTCCTGAAGCTATAAAACTCAGTTGTAACCTGTGGACAAAACAATCTACTTTCTGTGTTAAAGCTGGCATGGTGCATAACGTGATTTTCTCTTGCTCCAAACAGTCATTTAACTTTTTTCTCGCAAATCACTACAAACTCGTTAAATTGAATTCGCCAGAAGTGTTCCAGCTACACCCCCGGCGGGTTCTTTTAAATGTGGGGCATTCTACAGTAAGTATGGTCAAAAGACCTTACGGATGGCTAGTGTGATATGAATACTATCCACGGTCAGTCACTTGCTGGTTGCTGAAAGTTATCTGAAATAGTTAGGTCACCTGTGATATGGCATTAACAATCACTAGCTAGCGACAATGCTAACAATATTAGAAGTAAGATACCATAGTTTCTTCCCTAGCACTAAGGCTGTTAAATGTAACATACATGACTTGGGTTGACATATTGACAACTTTTATTGCCAGTAATTCCCTCAGTTATTGATAATGAACAGCGCTAAGTGATGGAAGTTATTACTAGCCTTTAACTGAATTTAGATGAGCTAACGCTAGTTGTTTTAGCGCACCAAACATTTACTATGAACTACCGGCCTGTCTCTCTAAACAGATTCGAGTAGAGAACTACTGGCCTGTCTCTCTAAACAGACTCTAAAAGCCTCCCTCTCTCCCACTCGAGAAGAGAACCACTATCCTCGCATGGCTTCTCCTATCCCTGCTATGCAGATGATACCCAGCTCTATCTGTGCTTTCCTCCTGGTGACACGGTGTCAACACGGATCTCTGACTGTCTCTCTGACACGTCTGCATGGATTATCTCCTCCAACTAAACCTCTCGAAAACTGAACTGCTGGTCCTCCCAACCAAGCAAACCATACGTCACAATACATCAGTAGTAAGACAGATTCCCTGTCTGTTGCTCCCACCAAGGTTGCAAGAAACCTGAGTGTCATGATTGATGACCAGCTGACCTTTGCAGATCACGTTGCCTCTGTGGCTCGGTCGTGCCGTTTTTCTCTATTCAACATAAGGAAGATCAGGTCGTACCAAACCCAACATGCAACTCAGCTCCTGGTACAGACCCTGGTTATCTCTCGCAGTGCACATCTAACTGCAATGCACTTCTATCAGGTCTTCCAGCCTGTGCGGTGAGACCGCTACAGATGATCTAGAATGCAGCTCCACATCTGGTTTTCAACCAGCCAAAAAGAGCAAGTCACACCTCTGTTCATTGAACTCCACTGGCTACCCTCAGCCGCTCGCATCAAATTCAAAGCTCTCATGTTGGCCTACAGGGTGATTGATGGATCTGCTCCCATCTACCCTAATACCCTCTTAAAGCCCTATCACCCTCCAGCCACTTCACTCCTCCAAGGAATGTTATTTAGCACGGTCAACACCTCACACAGGTCAGTCCGGACTCTTCTCATGTGTTGCTCCACACTGGTGGAATGACCTTCCAAGTGCTACCAGATCAACAGATACCCTCTCCACCTTCAAGAAATTCTTGAAGACCCAGTTTTTCCAAGAATATCTCTTGGCTAAAAATGTCTGAATACCAGGAATGCACCAACACTGCCCCCCCACTCTCTCTCCATACTGCACTTCTATTACACTCCTGCACTTTCATCGCAAAATACTGTAAATGTCAGGTTAGCAATATGCACTTCATAAGCAATATGCACTCTATTCTTTTTTAGTTGTGCTGTAGCTTGAATGTCTGTCCTCTTTTTGTGAGCTGCTTTGGATAAAAGTGTCTGCTAAATGCATAAAAGTAACACACATATGCACACAACACACACACACACCTGGAATGCTTCTGGAATGCATAGCACCCACAGAGTGTGTGTGTGTGTGTGTGTGTGTGTGTGTGTGTGTGTGTGTGTGTGTGTGTGTGTGTGTGTGTGTGTGTGTGTGTGTGCCATTGTGTAATGCCATCTCAGAGTCATCTCTCTCTTTCCCTCTCTCACACACACACACACACACACACACACTTAACATGTACAGTTATTCAAAGTAATGTACATTTATGCAAACATTACGAGAAACAAGATTTGATTAGACTCAAATTTATTGTCATTACACATGTATAAATACAGGTAACGAAATGCAGTTTGGCATCTAATCAGAAGTGCAAAGAGCAGCAAGTGCAGTATATACAGTATGCAGTATGTACAGTTAAAGAGCAAATTATATACAGATAAGAGTAGTAATAATAAATAGGCAGAAGAGCAATATACATGTAAGGTGAAGAGATAGTAAGGGTAATATACAGATGTGCTATATAGATTCAATATAAGGGCAATATACAGATGTCCTATAGAGATAGTTATGTACAGATGTATTAAGTATATACAGATGTGCTATAGAGATAGTTATGTACAGATGTATTTAGTATATACAGATGTGCAGTCCAAGGACTATAGCAGCATAGCTATAGCAGCAAGTGTGAGGTTCAGTGGGGGACAGAGTTCAGTAGTGTGACGGCTTTGGGGTAGAAGCTGTTCCTGAACCTGGTGAATCCTGAAGTCTGTAGGCTCCTGTAGCGCCTTCTGGAGGGGAGGAGTTGAAACAGTTTGTTGGCAGGATGAGAGGTGTCCTTCAGAATGCTGCGTGCCCGCCACAGACATCTTTTCCTATGGACATCCTCAATGGCAGGAAGTGGAGTCCCTGTGATTCTCTGAGCAGTTTTCACCACTCGCTGCAGAGCCTTGCAACCAGCGACAGAGCAATTTCCATACCAAACTGTCACACAGTTAGTCAGGATGCTCTCGATCGCACAGTGGTAGAAATTGCTCAGGATGCCAGTGGACAGGTGGTTTTTCTTTAGTGTCCTTAGGAAGAAGAGGCGCTGGTGGGCCTTCTTGACCAGGCTTGAGGTGTTGGTCGACCAGGACAGGTACTCGGAGATGTGTGTCCCCAAGAATTTGAAGCTGGAGACACGTTCCACAGCCATACCATTGATGTGGATGGGGTCGTGGGTGTTTCCCTTCTCTTTCCTGAAGTCCACAATGAGTTCCTTGGTCTTGCTGGTGTTCAAGAGCAGGTTGTTGTCAGCACACCATGCAGCCAGGTGCTTCACCTCTTCCCTGTAGTCAGACTCATCGTTGTTACTGATGAGTCCAATCACCGTGGTGTCATCTGCAAACTTGATGATGGAGTTGGATCCATACGCAGGCTTGCAGTCATGGGTGAAAAGGGAGTAGAGGAATGGGGATAGCACACAGCCTTGTGGTGCACCGGTGCTCAGTGACAGGGTGGTGGACCGGTTCTGGCCTGACCTAACAAACTGGGGTCTGTTGGTAAGGAAGTCCATGATCCAGTTGCAGATGGGGTTGCTGATTCCAAGGTCGACGAGTTTGGCGATTAGCTTGGAGGGGATGACTGTGTTGAATGCTGACCTGAAGTCAACAAACAGCATTCTTGCATATGCATTCTTACTGTCCAAGATGAAGGCATACACACAGATACAAAGTGTGTGTGTGTGTGTGTGTGTGTGTGTGTGTGTGTGGTTTGTATTATTCTCTGGTCTTGGGTGCAATGGAGTGAGTGATTCTAATGTGCTGCAGGGTCAGAAACTCCTTTTTTACCTCCTTCCAAAGGAATGCATTCATTTCCCTGTGTGTGTGTGTGTGTGTGTGTGTGTGTGTGTGTGTGTGTGTGTGTGCGGGAGAGAGAGAGAGATGGCTCACACTGAGATGTCATTACACAATGACACACACATACACATTCTGTGGGTGCTATGCATTCCAGCAGCATTCCAGGTGTAGTCTTTTTCATCACACACACCTAATTACGCACACACACTCAGACACACACACTCACACTCACACACACACTCTCTCTCTCTCTCTCGCTCTTTCTGACTCACCGCACAGGTGGATGTTGATTTGCATATGAACTGTTTACTGTTTACTGTCTGCTGTTTGCAAGGTTCTTGTGGTTCCTATGGTTCTGTCTGCTGCAGAGCTTTGGCTAAGCACGGTTCTGTATTCCTTATCTGAGAGATGTGTGTTAGATGGGTCAGGTTCTAAGTTTTCTGTCTTATCCATTTCTATTGGCTGAGCTGAGTTCTAGACATTTGGTTCAATGGATTTCTATTGGCTGAGCTGGGTTCAAGACATTTGGTTCAATTGATTTCTATTGGCTGAGCTGGGTTCAAGGAGTTTGGTTTGATGGATTTCTATTGGCTGAGCTGGGTTCTAGACGTTTGGCCCAATGGATTTCCATTGGTTGAGCTGGGTTCTAGACGTTTAGCCCAATGGATTTCCATTGGTTGAGCTGGGTTCTAGACGTTTGGCCCAATGGATTTCCATTGGTTGAGCTGGGTTCTACACGTTTGGTTCAATGGATTTCCATTGGCTGTTTGGGATTCTAAGCTCTCTGTAGTTTACCCTCTCTCTGAAGGCTATCATTGGCCGCAGTCTGTTCTCAGAGATGAGGTGGTCTTTTGCCATTATGTCTCTCTCTCTCTCTCTCTCTCTCACACACACACACAGGTCCAAGGGAAATGATTTTTAAATGAAATTAAATGTTAATGTAATTTCTCTGGTAATTGAATGTATTGTTGATTGGGATTAGAGGCAGTCCTGCCTTGTAACACCTGACAGGATTCTGCTAGTGGAATATCAATATGTGGACCTACACACACACACACACGCACACACACACACACACACACACACAAGCATTCTAAAAGAACTGTGTTAATTTTAAAAGTATTACACTAAGGCGTTACCAGTGGTACCAGCAGGAGCAGATCGCAAGCACACCTCACCAATTAGACCTCCACTGTCATGAAAATGTTACTGAACATCCCAGGATGACAGTAATCATGGAGTAACACTATCAGCATTTACAGCTGTGGAGCTGCAGCTCATCTGCGCTTCTCTTTACCCCAGACAAGCCACTGGCACTGCTGCCTGCAGCCTCATCTCACAGGGATCCTCCAGTGTGGCAATTTCTTGGAAAGTTTCTCAGCAAGACTGCATGCAGTGCTTGAAATGGTTGGCCTACATTAACAGCAAAAATAATAGACTGCAGTTGATATCCAAGGAGCGCCTCATGCACTTGGGTTTGAGGTATTGTGCACTAAATGTCAACATTTCATGAGTTGTAAATGACAGGCTGGATGTCACAGTGGGCTAAACCAATTATTGATTAATCATATACATGGACCAGTAAATGATTAATCATATACATGGACCAGAGATTGATTAATCATATACATGGACCAATTATTGATTAATCATATACATGGACCAGTGAAGCTGAGTGCAAAACAACGATGGGAGCAATTGGCAACTGGCTGTTGCAGTCAGGAACTGTATCCAGAACATGTGCACTCGATAAAACAAAAACTCTGAAAGGAATATATAGAGTATTTCACATTATACTTGGAAGGAACACCACTCCTGCCTGACGGTGTGCTTTGGAAACAAGCGTTCTCTTCTCTTGATTGCACCCTGTAGTGTTTAAGAGGACACTGATGTGACTCATCCTCCAGATTTCTACTGGCCGTAGCCTGGCAACTGTATGCATTGAGACATAAACTTACCATTTGCGTTTGCATTGTGTGAGCTTGTGAATTCTTTGGGGGTGTTATTGCCATTTTTGCAGGCCTAATAAATGAAACAATCTGGATGATCGTGCGCACCCGTGTTTTGGAAGCATGCGTGTGACATTCTGCACTATAAGGTCATCATCAAATGCACCTGCACTTAAAAATCCCCACACCTCAGCACAGGTGCTGGCCGTTTGGAAACCATTCAGGACGTTGATGATGATGGGAGAACGCTTACCCATAATTGTGATTTCTGACCTGGACTTCATTCACTGAAGCTCAAAGGGAAACTGATTTATATCACCTGCAACATGTGATTTGTGTTTTGTACATGTTGTGTTTTGTGATGCAAAAGGAAAGTGAAACGTTACACATGTGACACAATTCTAACACACCGTTTAAGTGTTTAAAAATAACAAATTGGACAATTTTATTTAACATATAATACACTGATATGAACTTGCTTTGCACATGAAGTTGATAAACATGAACACTTAGTGATTAGTTTAAACTAAACCTCAAATTCATTATGGACGTCACACTTCCATGGACTTCACATAAACATACTGTTAAACTAAACCAAACAAACTGTAACTTTACCACGTCTTTGTCAACTTGTGTCATTTTGTTACATGTTTGCATACTTTTGGCTCTGTTACTCTAGCTGTGTTGAAGTAATCTAAAATCGGCATTTTCAAAGCAATGGTTCTGTATTGGCGCACCACTCACACATGATGTAACAAATGGAATTATTAGAAGGTGTCTCAGACAGGAACACATAAGTTACCTAAGTAAACATTTTGACATAAGTGTGTGTATATGTATACACACAGAAATATTTCCACCTGCTGTCAAATCTGCACCTTGCCCTGGCTCCTCCTTCCTCTCTCCTGAATGTGTGTGTGTGTGTGTGTGGGGAAAATGGTGTCAGTTTCGACCAGCCCCTCCCTGTCAGGCATTCGCTGGCCAAGGTGGAGGGGGAGGGGCATTGAAAGAACAGGTAGTGAGAGAAGGAGAGAGAGACAGAGAGAGAAGGAGAGAGAGACAGAGAGCGCAGAGGAGTAAAGGTGTTTAGAAGAAGTATTTCCTGGATACGTGTGTGTGTAGAAAACGACACAAGGTGGAAGGAGACCGCTGCTCAGGAATTGCCCATCTCTGTGTTTTACCCGTGTGTGTGTGTGTGTGTATGTGTGTGTGTATGTGTGTTTCAAATCAAACTGATACTGGGGACTGTGTCACTGACACACACACACACACACAAACCTCCTCTGTGGATTTTAGTGGCACGGGGTCATGAAGTCAGACGGAGAGGAGGGGAACCCTGGTGAGTGTGTGAACTGCTACTCGTGGCCATGTGTGTGTATGTGTCAGATTGTGTCTGTGTTTCTCACTCTCTCTGTGTGTGTGTGTGTGTGTGTGTGTGTGTGTGTGTGTTCAAGGAGTAGAATAGTGTTTTGAGTGCAGCCTAAGCTTGGCAAATGAGAGAGAGGGGTTTCCAGACCAGAAAGACGGGTTTCTCTCTCTCCCTCCACCCGCTCTCTCTCTTTCCCTCCACCCGGTCTCTGCCTTTCTCTCTCTCTCCCTCTCCACTGGGAAGACGTGTGTGTGTGTGTGTGTGAGTGAGTGAATGAGTATGACGCAGCTGGTGGTGACGGGTACTTAAGCCAGTGTCCGTTACTCACTGTTTTCTTTTGAAATACATAGCCTGTGTGTGTGTGTGTGTGTGTGTGTGTGCGTGTGTGTGTGTGTGCGTGTGTGTTATCTGTTGTCACTGAAGCACAACAGGAATTCACCTGGATGTGTGACATACAGTAGGTGCACATTTCCACACACTCACACACACACAGTAAACACATGCTCTCCTGCATTTTAGCGTGTAGCGGACCGAGCTGGTGGATTTCTGACTGGCCGTAATCACTTCCTGTTGGCCTGACATCAGCTGAAACTGGCTGTGTTCAGATTGCGGCCCACATCCAATTTGCCTGAATATCTGATGAAAATCAGGTTTTTCTGTCCGTCTATTCACATTGCATACTAAAGCGCTCAGATCCCATCTCCATGTCCGCGTTCATTTCTCAGATCCACATTTGTTACTATGGCAGCCTAACGCAGCATGTACAGCAGTGATAGACTAACCGCAGAGGATAAACTGGCAGCCTAACGCAGCATGTACAGCAGTGATAGACTAACCGCAGAGGATAAACTAGGTGTGTTTCCGTCTCAGATGGTGGGGCTGTAGAGCAAGGTAACAAACAATAAGCCAGTGCCAGAGATGAGGAATACTCAGCTTGACTCGAAAACTCACTGATGGTGACCCCATTCACGAGGTAACATTCCAGATCGTTTGGAACTGATGGTGAACCCATATCGCGCACTGACACATTGTTATAGCAAGCGACACCATTTTTAAAAGAAGAGTTA
>PYXC01000770.1:315000-320000 GCA_015244755.2 Tenualosa ilisha
GTGTGTGTGAGTGGGGTGGGGAGGTGTGTTTGTGTGTGTGAGTGACTGAGTGTGTTTGTGTGTGTGAGTGACTGAGTGTGTTTGTGTGAGTGTGTTCCCATAGACGTCGAGTATTGATTCCATTACACTGCTGGTGGAGGGTAGCTGAAGGCCCTCTCCTCTATCGCCATTTGTTCAGAAGATCTTTGAAGAGTTTGATGTTTGACTCAGTGTGGGAGACAGTGCATTTGTGTCTGAACCCTCTCTACCTGACAGTGACCACACAAGCTTTGGTCTTCAGCAGCCATGTGGTCTGGCCTGTGCATCTATCTATCTATCTATTCATCTATCTAGCTATCTAGCTATCTATCTCTATCTATCTATCTCTATCTATCTATCTATCTATCCATTGCTTTTCATCCCTTATTTTCCCCATTCGCCACTCTCACTAGTTTGTATACACACACACACACACACACACACACACACACACACACACACTTTTATGCATTCACATAGGCCACACACATACATGCTTTCACTCACACATGCAGCACAACACAAATGCAGGTAACACACACACACATACACACACACACACTTCCCCCAGTGTGTGGCTGCTGGCAGCAGCTGAAATCGGAAGAGGACCCCAGGACTGATGAGACATGACAGCATGCGCACACACACACACACACACACACACGCATGCACATGCACACACACACACACACACACACACGCATGCATGCACACACACACAGGAGTGATGAAAGATGACAGCAAGTGTCCAGAGAAAGAAAAGAGCATGAGATTGGCTTCCCACAGGAGGGAAGGACAGGGGGACACAGGGAGACATGGGGAAGTTAGGATGATGGAGGGAAAGAGAAAAAAGAGTAGAGAAATGGAAGCAAGAGCTCCAGAGAGAGAGACAAAGGGAGAGAGAGATGAAGAGAGATAGATAGAGAGAGAATGAGACAGTGATCTGGAAAGAGGGAGAGAAGGATAGAGGTAGGAGGAGAGAGGGAGGAGGCCAGGAAAGAAAGAGAGAATTGTGAGAGAGAGACAAAGATTGACTGGAAGGAAAGACAGGGTTGGAGGGAGAAAGAGATGGAGAGAGAGAGAGATGGAGGGGTAGACAGAGATGAAGAGAGACAGGAGAGAGAGATGGAGACAGTGGAGAGGAGAGGAGAAAGAGAGAGAGAGAGGGAGAGGGATCCACATCACCTCAATCAGAAGTAGCTAACAGCCTCATTTTCCCACCTGGAGCCAATTTCTGTGCGTGCGGATGTATGTATGTGTGTGTGTGTGTGTGTGTGTGTGTGTGTGTGTGTGTGTGTGTGTGCGTGTGTGTGTGTGTGTCTGTGTTCTCTCCAGACATGCTCATGCTGAAAGCTTCAGCAGGTGTGCATGCGTGTGTGTTCTCTACAGGCATGCTCATGTGCAAAGCCTCAGCAGGTGTGTATGTGTGTGTGTTTGTGTGTATCTGTGCATGCATGTGTGCTCTCTACAGGCATGCTCATTCCAATGCTTTAGCAAAGGTGTGTGTGTGTGTGTGTGTGTGTGTGTGTCGTTTCCAGGTATGCTCATTCCAATGCTTCAGCAGGGTTTTGTATGTGTGTGTGTGTGTGTGTGTGTGTGTGTGTGTGTGTGTGTGTGTGTGTGTTGAGGCATGCCATTCCCATGCTTTAGCAGGTGAGTCACTTAGCCTTGCCTTTAAGTTGTCTCTGTGTTACCATGGCAACATTCCTGTCATTCCAGATAAGTGACATGACAGGTTGGCAGTTACACCAATGCCTGGAGGAACACAAACACACACACACACACACACACACACACACACACAGCATCAAAAAACTCATGCACCTATGCACGCACGCACACACACACACACACATCAAAAACCACATGCACCTATGCACGCACACACAAACACACACACACACAACATCAAAAAACACATGCACCTATGCACGCACACACACACACACACACACACAACATCAAAAAACACATGCACCTGTGAACGCACACACACACATACACACATAACATCAAAAAACACATGCACCTATGCACACACACACACACACATACACACACATAACATCAAAATACACATGCACCTATGCATGCACACACACACACACACAAACAACATCAAAAAACATATGCACCTGTGCACGCACACACACACACACACAACATCAAAAAACACATGCACCTATGCACGCACACACACACATACACACATAACATGAAAAAACACATGCACCTATGCACGCACACACACACACACACACACAACATCAAAAAACACATGCACCTATGCACGCACACACACACACGCAAACAACATCAAAAAACACATGCACCTGTGCACGCACACACACACACACACACACAACATCAAAAAACACATGCACCTATGCACGCACACACACACACACAAACAACATCAAAAAACACATGCACCTGTGCACACACACACACACACACACTGACAGTGAGATGGTGAGAGATGACCAGCAAAGGGAGCTTCCTCCGGGCCATCGGTGTCATTCTCCTCACTCCTGAGCCTAACCCTAGGCTCATACTCAGCATTCTGTGTGTGTGTGTGTGTGTGTGTGTGTGTGTGTGTGTTTGTCCTGCTGAATGCACTGTTGTGGGAGAAACTTCCCTAAGATCCTAAGTCCTTCCCAATCAATACAGATGAGTAATATTGGATCAATGTACTTAGTCATAGATTGGATGCCTGTGTATATGTATGTTTGAGAGAGTTTATGTGACTGAATGGTGTGTGTGTGTGTGTGTGTGTGTGTTTACTGTTTATGATGTTGGGTTTTGATTGATTAGTTTTAGCGTGCGTGCAGTCACTTAGTCACAACAGACCAATTCAAGACACCTATATCAGCAACACACACACACACTGCTGCTAATAATGATGCTACTGCTAGTAATGCTAGCTGTGTTACTGCCGCTAATTAATGCTATCCGCGCCTCTGCTGCTACTAATGATGCTACTGTGGGCGGTGGTAGTGTAGTGGTTAAGGAACCTGGCTAGCGTGCAAGTAGCCTGAAAAAGATGTGGGTTCGAATCCCAGCTACCACCGTTGTGCCCTTGAGCAAGGCACTTAACCCTAAGTTGCTCTAGGGGAGACTGGCCCTGAACATTTGATAGTTGACAAAGTTGTAAGTTGCTTTGGATAAAAGCATCTGCTAAATGCCTAAATGTAAATGTAATGTACTGCTGCTACTAATGCTAACTGTGTTACTGCTGCTAATTAATGCTATCCACGCCTCTGCTGCTACTAATGATGCTACTGCTGCTAGTAATGCTAACTGTGTTACTGCTGCTAATTAATGCTATCCACGCCTCTGCTGCTACTAATGATGCTACTGCTGCTAGTAATGCTAACTGTGTTACTGCTGCTAGTAATGCTAACTGTGTTACTGCCGCTAATTAATGCTATCCACGCCTCTGCTGCTAATAATGATGCTACTGCTGCTAGTAATGCTAACTGTGTTACTGCTCTACTAATGCTAATGTGTTACTGCTGCTAATTAATGCTATCCACGCCTCTGCTGCTACTAATGATGCTACTGCTGCTAGTAATGCTAACTGTGTTACTGCTGCTTCTAATGCTAAATGTGTCACTGCTGCTAATTAATGCTATCCACGCCTCTGCTGCTACTAATGATGCTACTGCTGCTAGTAATGCTAACTGTGTTACTGCTGCTTCTAATGCTAAATGTGTCACTGCTGCTAATTAATGCTATCCATGCCTCTGCTGCTAATGATGATGCTACTGCTGCTAGTAATGATGCTGCTGCTAATAATAATGCTATTCTGGGCTCATTCATCCTAATTAGCAGGGTGCTATTATTAATCAGCACTAGAAGGCCCATCTCCAGGATGAAATGAGCATGAAATGACTCTCTCATACACACACACACATACATTGATTGCTGTCTGCACTTGGAGCCTGTCTGAGAATACTGCATGGATCAGGTCTCACTGAACAAAGTATATGTGTGTGTGTGTGTGTGTGTGTGTGTGTGTGTGTGTGTGTGTGTGTGTGTGTGTGTGTGATCAGTGACCCAGCTCATTCTGGTTCCTCTCTTAACGAGATGAGCAATTATCTGTTAAAAAAAGCTCAGCCTCCTCCACATTGTCCTCTTCTGCAGCACACACTCACACACACACACACACACACACACACACAGACCAGCCATACCCAGCTCCACCCAGCATCAACCCCTATGTTAATTGGACAGTCTGCAGCACACACTCACACACTCACACACACACACACACACACACAGACCAGCCATAACCAGCTCACGCAGCATCAACCCCCATGTTAATTGGACAGTCTACAGCACTAAGAGAGAAAGGAGGAGGAGACAGGGACAGAGAAGAGAAGAGAAGAGAAGAGATAGAGGGCAGAGAGCAAGAGGGGGAAAGGAGAGAAGAGTATAGAAGGGGAGGGGAGAAAGAGACAGAGAAGGGAAGAGAGGAGAGACAGAAGAGAGAGGAGAGAGGAAAAGAGAATATAGAAGGGGAGGAGTGGAGAGAGTATTAAGGAGTGTGTGTGTGTGTGTGTGTGTGTGTGTGTGTGTGTGTTCAGGCTTCTAATCAGACTGGGAGTGATGTGCTAATTGTGTGCTAAGGGAACTAAGATGGAATGACAGCATGTGTGTGTTTGTGTGTGTGTGTGTGTGTTTGTCTGTGTGTGTGTGTGTGTCTGTGTGTGTGTGACAGCAGTTTTAGGCTGACATTGTATGAGCTTAAATACACGCAGCCATGCATGCATACACACACACACACACACACACACACACACACACACACACACACACACAGTCACTTTTCTTTCCCTTCACTCTTTCCTCTCAATCTCTCTCTCTTTGGCCCACTCTACTTCTCCTCCTCTCTGGTCCTCCTCTCATGCGTGTGAAGACTGATGTCACTTCTCTCTCCTTCCGTCTGTGTGAGGAGGTATATCGTATAGGAGGAGGTG
>PYXC01000770.1:337500-342500 GCA_015244755.2 Tenualosa ilisha
GTGTACCCAACCCCCACCACAACTGGGAGCCCGGGTGACTTGAAGGACTGCTGTAGATTATCTGTCATTGTGCACTTTGTGCTGGTGTGTGTCTCTGTGTCCAGAATGCCTTTTTAAACCCACATCTGGTGTGTGTGTGTGTGTGTGTGTGTGCAACAGCTTCTGTTGATTTTGCTTTTTTAACCCCCACCCACCCCCACTCACTCACTGGCTATCTCTCACATGTGCATACACACATGCACACACACACACTCACACACACACACACACACACACACACACATACACCAACACAACTTCACAGAGAGAAGAGGGCTTCCCTGTTGGCTTTTCAGTAGCTTTAACCAATCTGACACTAACCAGTCTTCTACACACACAGACACACACACACACACACACACACACGCACAACTCCTCTATCCCGGTTCTCTGTGCTCTAAAATTGTCTTTGAAATAGGGCAGGAGCTCTATCTATGTGTGTGTGTGGAACAAGACAGGAACCCTGAGTGTGTGTGTGGAGAGGAGAGGATCTCTGTGCTGTGGAGGGAGTGTGTGTGATATGAGCATTCTGCTGAAGTTAGCATGGATTAACAATAGCCCCTAATCCCTCCTGCTGTCCACCTCCAATTCAGATTCAATTACGGAGATTATCTGACAGAGGGACCAACCGGAAGATAAAAGATAACACTTGTCTCGTTCTCTCTCTCTCTCTCTCTCTCTCTCTCTCTCTCTCTCCCCCATCTTTTTCTCTCCATAAGACAGTGGAATGTTGAGGTAGAGAGGTGTGGAAATGGGCAAAAAGAAAGAAAAGATAAATCTGTAGCCTCTGTGACCTCATAGCAGAATGTGATTGGCTGAGAATCCTGTGCTGTGATTGGGTTTTGAGACAGTGGCCTATGGGCTCCTATGATTTCCAGTGGTCTGTTGTACTGCGTCAGATATCAATTTTACCAGTTCAGCCTGCAGCAGATCTGAAACACACACACATACACACAGATACAAACACACTCTTACATACTCACACGCACACATATACACAGATACACACACACTTAGATACACACACAGAAAGCTGTACTGGCCCTAGAAGTCCTCCCAGATTCCAGCAGTTGATGACTGTACAAAATAAGTCAGATGAGGGTCAGATGAGGCACATGATCCACCCTTAGGCCCCACCCTCGGGACTAGGCCTCACTGAGGCCCCACCCTCGGGACTAGGCCTCACTGAGGCCCCACCCTCGGGACTAGGCCTCACTGAGGCCCCACCCTCGGGACTAGGCCTCACTGAGGCCCCACCCTCGGGACTAGGCCTCACGGAACTTTCCGCCTGTCTAGGCATCAGTACAGAGCACAGTGGCTTTCAGAGTGTGTTTGATACAGATGCTAGCTTTAGTCCCTCGTTTTAGTCTGTATAAGTGGCTTTGAATCTTTTAGCTTTAGAGGCTATGTGTTTTAGTGCATGTTAGCTTTGGACGTATGTGTTTTAGCATATGTTAGCTTTGGACGTATGTGTTTTAGCACATGTTAGCTTTAGAGGCTATGCATTTTATTGCTTGTTAGCCCAAACCGTATGTGTTTTACTGTATGTTAGCTTAGGCTGTATGTGCATGTGTATTAGCTTTCAATATAAGCTGAAGGGCGTGTTAGCTGGAGCCCATGTAGATCTATGTGCTCTAGCATGTGCTAGCCTTAGGCTGTGTGTTAGCTGTGGCCTTTCTGCTCTCTTGTCTGCTGTTATTGACGGTTTAGTTGTTTATTTGTTTTGAGTGGTGGAGTGAGTTGAGTGGTGCTTATGAGTGTAATCTGAAGGCCAGTTACTGACCACCATGACATGACCATGACAGCCTCAAAACTCAGATTAGGCTTGAATTTAGACTCGTGTGTGTGTGTGTGTGTGTGTGTGTCTGTGTGTAAGAGAGAGAGAGAGAGAGAGAGAAGATGGATAGATTATGTACACACTCATTCAACTCTACACATCTAGCTAATTATGTACACACACACATACACATGCACATGCACAAACTCTCACACACACATGCATGCACATATACACACACACACACACATAAACACATGCACATGCACATGCACAAACTCACACACACACACACACACACACACATACACACACATATACACATACACATGCACATGCACACGCACATGCACACACACACACACCCACACCCACACACACACACACACACACACACACACACACACATATACACACCTACCACTGCTAGCTGTCTGATGGGCCTCCTCAAGCTGCTGTTGATGTATGAGTCACAGGGTAATGGGGTTTGCAGAGACGGCAAACCTGCCCCTGCTCTGACCAGCTAGATGCCCTTCTACCCTCTCAGGGAAGTCTCTCTCTCTCTCTCTCTCTCACACACACACACACACACACACACACACACACCGTCTTAGACCACTGACTAAGTGGGGTATGATGGGAGTGAGCAAATTGTAATTACCCATGCTGCTTTGCGAGGAGACCTGTGTGTGGTGCTCGGGTCAAAGCAGAGCAAATTATGATGGATGCACATATCACACACACTCACACACACACACACATAGACACAGACACAGACACGCTCACACAAACATGCTCACCCCAAGCTAACACTGTAACAGATCAGGCTCTGATAGTAGTTGATTTGGGATCTAGTGGGACGTGTCCGTTACCGAGAATTCCCTGCTCTCCGAGCCTGATGCCACCACCTCTGCCCCCCCCCCCCCCCCCTCCTCACTGCACTCAATGCTAAAGCGCCCCTGCACCCCCCACCCCACCCCACCCCACCCCCCCAACCATCTCAATTTTATTTTGTATATCGGGAAACATTTACTTCAGATTCAGAGCAACTATGAAACAGAGTTTTATTTAATGCATTTGAAAGACCCATCCGAGGGCCGCCCTCTGTGTGTGTGCGTGCGTGTGTGTGTGTGTTTGGTGCCCCTGAGAGGGCCATCCTGAATGTGTGTGTGTGTGTGTGTGTGCGCGGACGAGGGCTGCCCTCTGAGGGTGTGTTCTGTGGTGATGACCAGTTGAAGCTGCCTCAGATCTCAGTGGCATGGAAAGAAAAGTTATTCAGATTATTAATGCTACAGAAACAACCAATAATAAAATATTTTAAAATCCAATGAAATAAAATAAAAGACTTTACAGTTCCATGTGCCCTGTCTCCTCTCCCTGTGTGGTGCCTGTGTGTTTGACTTAACCTTTTACCTTTGACCTGTGGGTTAACCTATGACCTCTGTCCCACGATCATTGCCAGTGGAGGGCAGCCATCTTGGCTTCTCCTGGATGGGTTGTTTCCCTTCCTTCACACACACACACACACAAACATCCCTCTGCTGGCAGCGAACGTCCGTGACTATGCTTGTGAAACACACACACACTCTGGGTAACACACTCATGACTTAACTCCTCTAACACCCCTCCATGTGAGTGTGTTTGTGTGTGTGTAACCAAAGAATGCACAAGATTAAATGTACAATATGTGCTTGTGTGTGTGTGTGCATGTGTGTGTGTGAGAGAGAGAGAGAGAGAGAGAGAAAAGGAAAGGAAAGTCTTCCTCCTGACTATGATTGGCAGATCCCAGGAGGGAAAATGAAGAACCTGCAGAGCACAGTGAAGAAGCAGCTCATCTGTTTGTGTGTGTGTGTGTGTGTGTGTGTGTGTGTGTGTGTGTATGTTCAAGTGAGTGCATGTGTGTGTCTATATATATATGTGTGTGTGTGTGTATGTTCAAGTGAGTGCATGTGTGTGTCTATATTTATGTGTGTGTGTACGTGTGTGTATGTACACATACACATACACACACACACACACACACATATAGACACACACATGTACTCACTCGAACATGTACACACACACACACAAAGTCAGATCTTTGTAGGAATAAGATGATGAACCAACTGTATCATAAACTGTGATTTGAAACACCATTGTTAATTATAGATTATCTATCTATCTATCTCTCATGTAGCTACACCACTGCACCAGGGATCGATCGATCTATCTATCTATCTATCTATCTATCTATCTATCTATCTATCTATCTATCTATCTATCTATCTCTCATGTAGCTACACCACTGCACCAGGGATCGATCTATCTATCTATCTATCTATCTATCTATCTATCTATCTCTCATGTAGCTACACCACTGCACCAGGGATCTATCTATCTATCTATCTATCTATCTATCTATCTATCTATCTATCTATCTATCTATCTCTCATGTAGCTACACCACTGCACCAGGGATCGATCTATCTATCTATCTATCTATCTATCTATCTATCTATCTATCTATCTATCTATCTATCTATCTATCTATCTATCTATCTATCTATCTCTCATGTAGCTACACCACTGCACCAGGGATCGATCTATCTATCTATCTATCTATCTATCTATCTATCTATCTATCTATCTATCTATCTATCTATCTATCTATCTATCTCTTATGTAGCTACACCACTGCGTCAGGGATCTATCCGTAGACTGAGGTTTCCACCAACTCTGGGCTTAGCGGACCAATCAGTGAACAGAGGGAGGACTGATCTCTTCCATTATTCTGCAAGGGTGGTGCAGCGTCAAAAGACATGAGGGGTAGCCGAGACAGTCTTCATTCACTGCATAACACACACACACACACACTGTAGCAGTGGCTGGGTTTTGCAAGGGTGGTGCAGCGTCAAACGACATGAGGGGTAGCCGAGACAGTCTTCATTCACTGCATAACACACACACACATACAAACACACACACACACACACACACACACACACTGTAGCAGTGGCTGGGTTTTGCAAGGGTGGTGCAGCGTCAAACGACATGAGGGGTAGCCGAGACAGTCTTCATTCACTGCATAACAAACACACACACACAAACACACACACACACACATACACACACTGTAGCAGTGGCTGGGTTTTGCAAGGGTGGTGCAGCGTCAAACGACATGAGGGGTAGCCGAGACAGTCTTC
>PYXC01000770.1:350000-420000 GCA_015244755.2 Tenualosa ilisha
ATTAGATCTGAGTGAAGGACATGGGTCTCTGGGCTTGACTGAACCAGATTAGATTTTAGTGAAGGACATGGGTCTCTGGGCTTGACTGAACCAGATTAGATCTGAGTGAAGGACATGGGTCTCTGGGCTTGACTGAACCAGATTAGATCTGAGTGAAGGACATGGGTCTCTGGGCTTGACTGAACCAGATTAGATCTGAGTGAAGGACATGGGTCTCTGGGCTGAGCCAGATTAGATGGTGAAAGATATGGGTCTCTGGGCTTGACTGAGCACACTGCTTATGGAGAACCTCAAGACCTCCTGATCACCCTCATGGCAGTCTGAATCAAACAAGTGATTTTTGATTTACAATGGATGGAGAGGTTACCATACCATGACACACACACACCACTAATGAGAGGTCCAGCAGAGCCAAGGCCAAAGATACACACACACACACATACACACACTCACACCAGCTATGAGTGGTCCAGCAGAGCCAAGGCTAAGACACACACACAACACACACACACATGATTCAGGTTTGATAGTAATATAAAAATAACAGTGATGTTGTTAAATGAATTGGGTCATGATCAGAAAGTGAGATATTTATGACGTACAAACTGGCGATAACAGCACCAAGAACCCACTGCTAAGAATGTCATATACTGTGAAATAAATGCTGGGTGAAATTGCTTGTGACAGAGTGCTTCTGACTGCCCTCCCAACAAGCCTGACTCTCTGACTCTCTGACTGCCCTCCCAGTGAGGCTCTCTGACTCTCTGACTCTCTGACTGCCCTCCCAGTGAGGCTCTCTGACTCTCTGACTCTCTGACTGCCCTCCCAGTGAGGCTCTCTGACTCTCTGACTCTCTGACTGCCCTCCCAGTGAGGCTCTCTGACTCTCTGACTGCCCTCCCAGTGAGGCTCTCTGACTCTCTGACTGCCCTCCCAGCGAGGCTCTCTGACTCTCTGACTCTCTGACTGCCCTCCCAGTGAGGCTCTCTGACTCTCTGACTCTCTGACTGCCCTCCCAGTGAGGCTCTCTGGCTCTCTGACTCTCTGACTGCCCTCCCAGTGAGGCTCTCTGGCTCTCTGACTCTCTGACTGCCCTCCCAGTGAGGCTCTCTGACTCTCTGACTCTCTGACTGCCCTCCCAGCGAGGCTCTCTGACTCTCTGACTCTCTGACTGCCCTCCCAGTGAGGCTCTCTGACTCTCTGACTCTCTGACTGCCCTCCCAGTGAGGCTCTCTGACTCTCTGACTGCCCTCCCAGTGAGGCTCTCTGACTCTCTGACTCTCTGACTCTTTGGCTCTCTGACTCTCTGACTGCCCTGCCAGCCTGTTTTCTTTGGCATTGTCAAATTGTACGTTTAGCACGGTTAACACGTTTAGCACCCTGGAGACCCGGGTTCGAGACCAGGTAGGGTCACTGCGCTCCCCCTTCGCTACATTACTGCAGACTGATCTGATCACTTTGTTTGTCCAACTATTATGAGTTCTGTCATGATGAAATATGTTTTTTCCCTAAACAGTTGCCATGGCGTTCGTTTATGTGTCCTTTAGACTACTGCCCTTTATTCAAGCCTTTTTCAAAATTGTGGGTTGTGTGTGTGTGTGTGTGTGTGTGTGTGTGTGTTGGCAGGAGTATTCAGACAGCCTTGTAAACAGTGGGATCCATGGTGCCGTCATGGTTTTGGACCCCTCCTTCAGCATTGATACCATGGCAACCATACTGGGTATCCCAGGAAACAAGCAAATGGTCCGACGCCATCTCGCTGAGGAGATGAAGGCCCTGCTTGGACCAGTCAGGTGTGTGTGTGTGTGTGTGTGTGCGTGTGTGTGTGTGTGTGTGCGTGTGTGTGTGTGTGTGTGTGTGTGTGTGCGTGCGTGTGTGTGTGTGTATGCGTGTGTGTGTGTGTGTGTGAGTGTGTGTGTGTGTGTGTGTGTGTGGCAGAAACATGCCAGAGAGAGAGTGACATATCCAGCTGATAGACACACAAACAATAGAAAAGAGAGGTAGAAAAAGAACAAGAGAGAGAGAGAGAGAGAGAGAGAGAGAGAGAGAGAGAGACAGAACATGGAGACAGAAGGATGGATAGAAAGTGATGGAGTAAGAAGTAAGGAAGAGACAGAATGAGAGAGAGAAAGAAAAGAAAAAAGAGAGAGAGGAGAGAGCTCTGAGACAGATGGGTAGAGAGAGCTGTCACACTTCTGTTTGGAGAGGAAGGGAAATCCATCCTGTGTGTGTGTGTGTGTGTGTGTGTGTGTGTGTGTGTAACAGACTGGTGACCATGTGTGTGTGGGAGTTTCAAGGGTAAATCCTGAAGTCTGGAACTGAATTTGAGTGTGTGTGTGCCCGTGTGTGTGTGGCCGTGTGTGTGTGTGCCCGTGTGTGTGTGTGTGTGTGTTTGTTTTATGTCCGACAGGTCAGCTCTTCAGCATGATTTTGAGCGATTGGGAACGCCCCCTTCCTCTCGTCAGAGCTCATTGGCTCGTTCCCACACGTCTTCACCGCGCTACGCTGATGACGACCTGTCTCTTAGGAGACGAGCTGTCAAGGTGAGCACTTGGCCATGTCACTGCTGCCAGCCCAGGTGGGGATTGAGACCGGACACGTGTTTTCTGATCTTAGTTCTCTTGTGATGTTCTAAAGCAACTCTCTGGAATCGGAGCTACAGAGACGTGTGTTTGATATCCATCATTCTTCTTGCTTAAAATGAAAAAAAGGTTTTAAGATGTTAAGATTGCACACATCCTTTCTGTTGTCTGACTGAGTGAAATGGAATTTATTCCACTGAACTGAATTCTGCTTCCTGGCATTCCAGTTGTCAATGGTTGAATAGTTCATGAAACACTTTAAAAGGTGACGATGACAAATTCTAAATCTGAGCAGAGTATTTTGTGTCACCCCTGGACGAGCTTCATGGCACCCGCTTTGAGAGCCTGTTCATCATTTACTGTTCATCAGCATTTCTCAAACACAACTTCCCTGGACAAAAGATTTTAAAATCATCAAAATATCAGCTGTTTATTCAGCTCTCTTTGGCCCTGTCTCTCTCTCTATCTCTCTTTTCTTCTTTCTCTCTCTCTCTCTCTATTTATCAATCTCTCTTTTCTTCTCTCTTTCTCTCTCTCAGCCTCCTCTAGGTTTCAGCCCAAAAGCACTTAGTGGGCGGGACTTGAGTTACCATGGCAGCTGTGCCTCCTTGCGGGGAGAAGGACAGGAGGTGACCCCTCCCCAGAACAAAGGAAGCCCCGCCCACAGTCAATCAGGCATTGAGGTCACCAATGTCTGAGAACCTCATCAAGTTCACACACACACACACAAAACCAGACTTTCTGAGTGGACACACTCTGGACAGCTGTTAATAGACAATCCATACACACACACACACACACACACACACACACACACACACACTAATTGAGAGTTTACACATACCTGTTTTGTAAGTGGACATCCACTGGGGACTGGGAGATGTTTATTATATCATTCTGTTTGTTTTGTTTAAATGGCGTTAAAAGTATTTTTTAGATGGCAGAAGGTTTATTTAATGTCTGTCTGTTTGTTTTGTCTAAATGATGATAAGAGCCTTTTATGGTGAAAATGCACTTTCTGGCAGAATGGCATGTCTGTGCTATTTGTGTCCCTTCTGCCTGACGACACACACTGAACTGAGACAGTGCTGTGACACACACACTTTGGTGGGACACACACATACTGGTGGGATACTCACACACTGGTGGGACACACACATACTGGTGGGACGCACACACTGGTGGGATACAACATATGTGGACCAAATGGTGACACACACACAAACTGGTGGGACACACACATACTGGTGAGACGCACACACTCGGCTGTGACACACATACTGGTGGGACACACACACTCAGCTGTGACACACACACTCAGCCGTGACACACATACACTCGGTTGTGACACACAGACCGTTGGGACACACACACTTGGTTGTGACACAGATACTGCTGGGACACACACTCACACACACTCGGCTGGGAAAAGACAGCCTCTTCACACACCTCCAGGAGGGACGCCTGAGAGGCAGAGAGGCAGAGAGATTTATTTGAGACCTGGAAGAAACTTCTGGAAAACTGGAGGATGTCGGAAATGTGTCCTAAGGACTTACAGTAAGTGTGGCCTGAAGTGATTAATATCGCTGAGAAGTGGTGTGTGTGGGATCTCAGAAGGTGACTAAACTGTGGCCTGATCTCAACTACATCCCTTGAGGAACGAGAATCTCAGCAAAACTTGATTGGCATCTCTGAGAATGTTTATTGACATTGCTGACAAACTTCATGGACTCCACATCTGCTGTGCTTGGTGGGGAAATTAGAACAGAAACAAATAAACAGTAAATAAATGAAGAAGTAAGTAGCTTTATTTCCCTGCTGGGTGGAGCGGGGTCAGAGCCCACCCTCCAAATCATGGGGAGAGAAGGAGAGAGAGAGGGAGGAAGAGGAGGAGAGGGAGAGTGTGTGTGTGTGTGTGTGTGTGTGTGCATACGTGTGTGTGTGTGTGTGTGTGATAAAATACTTGTGGTTTGTCTCACCTCTCTGGTCAGGTGGCAACCCAGCCATCCTATTGGCTGAGAGGGAGGAAGCCCAGCTCCCTGGGAAGTGGTGAGTGTGTGTGTATGTGTGTGTGTGTGTGCGTGTGCCTGCACGCATGTGGGTAATGTGTGTGTGTACTCCTGAACACACAGCTCCCCCCTAAATACACCACACAAAACATACAATTATTTAACTTAAGACAATCAATGAACATGTGTGTGTGTGTGTGTGTGTGTTTTGTGTGTGTATAGAGCAGAGACAGCAGAGAAAGAAAACAGAAGTGGTGAAGTGTGTGTGGTCAAGAACCGGCAAACATCACTGACCACTCCACTTTCATCCTGTAAACACACACACTCCAGAAATTAGGAAACCTGTCAGACACACACTTCCACTGAAGAGATCTGCACTCCTCTGGACTGGTTCATTACTGGCCTCTACAGAGTTGAATGTGTATGGACTGGTCAGTGATACATCTGTAGAGTTAAGTGTCTGTTGACTGGTCAGTGTTAAACCTGTGGAGTTAAACCTGTAGAGTTACATTACTCAGTGTACAGTAAAGCTTGACATTCCCAATACAGCTCTAATTTACAGTAAAACTAGTGTTTATGTCCCAGTGTGTCTGGCACTTCTGCTTTGTTCTGTCTGTTGTTGTGTCTGTGTGTTGTGGTTGCAGTTTGGTTTATTACCAGTTTTCTAACTACCTGCTGGTTCAGTGTTAAAGCTGTAGAGTTAAAACCCTGTCGGCTGGTTCAGTGTTACACCTGTAGAGAGTTAAACAGCTGTCGGCTGGTTCAGTGTTACACCTGTAGAGAGTTAAACACCTGTTGGCTGGTTCAGTGTTACACCTGTTGTGTTAAATCTGCACATAAGGGCCTTGGGCAGAGGGAGCTACATAATGCAGACACGCCCTCCGCTGCACAAGGTTAATATTCTCCCGTAGACTCTCAGCTGACAGCAGAGTGGAATCGGGTCTAATCTGGCCAAGGTCTGGCCCAGAAGAGACTGCTGTGTGTCCTTTTGGAGTGTAGCCTGTAGTGTGTGTGTGTGTGTATGTCCTGTAGCTTGTGCAGTATGTGTGTGTGTGTGTAGCCCTCTTGTGGCTCAGCACTGTTCCCTCCATAGTGCTGAGCCTGTCTGCTGTCCTGCAGCTGCATCAAGCCCTCTTGTGGCCCAGCACTGTTCTCCTTAAGTGTGTGTGTGTGTGTGTGTGTGTGTGTGTAGCCCTCTGTGGCCCAGCACTGTTCTCCTTAAGTGTGTGTGTGTGTGTGTGTGTGTGTGTAGCCCTCTTGTGGCTCAGCACTGTTCCCTCCATAGTGCTGAGCCCGTCTGCTGTCCTGCAGCTGCATCAAGCCCTCTTGTGGCCCAGCACTGTTCTCCTTAAGTGTGTGTGTGTGTGTGTGTGTGTGTGTGTGTGTGTAGCCCTCTGTGGCCCAGCACTGTTCCTTTCCTCAGCGCATCCCGGATGTGGGCCAGACGTGGCTTCTGTCTGTCTGCTCTCTGCTGTGTGAGTGTGTAATGTGTGTATGTACTCTCAATGTATGTGTTTGCATAAATGTGTGCTGTGTGTGTATGGATGTGTATGGATGCTTGTGTGTGTGTGTACGTGCATGCGTTCTGTGTGTGTATGTGTGTATGTGTGTGCTCTGTGTGTGTATGTGTGTGTGTGTGTTTGGGCAGCACCATCAGCCACATTCCTCTCCCTCTGCCCTGGCCCAAGTGCTCTATGTGTGTCTGCAGTGTGTGTGTGTGTGTGTGTGTGTGTGTGTGTAATATGCCATAGCCCCAAGGCCAAACAGCCCTCCACTGTTACAGGGATTTGGATGAGTTTAACAGAACAGCTGCAAAAGACTTTCAAACAACACACACACACACACCACACACACACACACACACACACACACACACTTCTTGAGTCTTAAACAGCTCCCCTTGTTCTTCAGAACCACACATACACATACAGTCTCAAACAATACCCTCAGTTTCAAAAACACACACCACACCCATCTCATAGCTGTCTCTACAGTGACACACACACACACACACACACAAAAACAACCCCACCCTTCACCCAGGGCTTTCTCTGCAGGGTGCTGATACTTCTGAAAGGGAAAGCATACAGACAGGGTGAGATACACCTTTAACACACACACACACACACACACATGCACACACACACAGGGAGAGATACCCACTTAACACACACACACACACACACACACACACACATACATAAACAAGGAGAGAGATACACATTTAACACACACACACACATACATGCACAAGGAGAGATACACATTTAACATACACACACACACAGGGAGAGATAGACATTTAACACACACACACACACACACACACAAACACACACACACACACACAGAGGAAGAGATACACATTTAACACACACTCACATACATGCACAAGAAGAGATACACATATAACACACACAAACACACACGCACAGGGAGAGATACACATTTAACACACACACACACACACACACACACACCACACACACACCACACACACACACACACACACACACACACACACAGAGGGAGAGATGTACATTTACCACATACACACATGCACAGGGAGAGATACACATTTAACACACAGACACACACACACACAGAGGAAGAGATGTGCATTTACCACAAACACATATGCACAGGGCGAAATATACATTTAACACACACACACACAGGGACAGATACACATTTAACAAACACACGCACACACAGAGGAAGAGATACACATGTAACACACAGACACACACGCACACACACACACGACAGGGAGAGATACACATTTACCACAAACACACTTGCACAGGGAGAGATACACATTTAACGCACACACACATTCACAGGTAGGGATACACATTTATCACATGCTTGCACACATACGCACACACACACACTATCAGAGATACCCATTTAACACACAGACACAGGAAGAGATACACATTAACACACACACACACACACAGTGGCGTGGTGGTAGTGCAGTGATAAGGTTGTGGGTTCGCATCCTGGCTGCCACTGTTGTGCCTACCGGATGCATCTCAGACAGCTGAGTAACACACACGCACACACACAAGCAATGGAGTTTGATCCTGCTATACGTCACCGTGGTCACAGTGTTGGCTCATCTGTCTTATTACAACACTCATGTGTGATGCAAGAGATCCCCATCCCATAATGACTCAGTCAGGACAGGCAAGGCAAGACACAGCACGTGGGATTTCATACACACAGGTAATTCAATATGCTGCACTTTGATTTTTACTTCATTTCTTCACATGGAATTTCCTAGCCAAAATATTAGCTTGGGCATTTAGCATGTATATACATATATCATACAGCATGCAGCACTGCCTATATATATATCATATAACATGCAACATTGCCTATATACTCACAACAACTTTTTTTTCTAGTGTAATATTGCATCATCATTTTAGTGTTCTATTGCATCGTATTTCATTCCATACTCAGAACCGGTGTTGTATAAAGTACCCAGAAGTCCCACTTGAGTAAAAGCACAGATACTCTGCTTTGGTCCAAGTTCAAGCCACCCACTAGCATGTTCCTCAAGTTAGAGTCTATAAAGTATCTGGCATTTACTGTACTTGAAAACAAGAAGTCATCTATAATTAACTGTAATTAAATAATGAAAGTAAAGGTACAAGTAGTCTAAAAAAGTCTGTAGTCTGTATGTATGTATCTTTCAACAAATTTCAACAAAATGTGAAAAAGGCCTGAAGGAATTCACTCAGGAAATGGAGTGAATTAAAGTCAAGTGAATCAAAGTGTTTTGGGAGTATAAACAGTACTGTAGTGAATTATCCATAGAACTGTACTGTATAACTGTATCCATGTAACTATCTATATTACTGTTCGTCTCTGCTCAAAATATATATTCAGTAGCTGCTGAAAGCCAGCATTGCTAGGAGAGAGAATAGCTAAGTCATCAGCATAGATAAGGTGGTTTACCAAAGTGGTACCAATTATACAACCAGTTTTGCATTCATTTAGTTGTTTGGATAATTTATCCATGTACACGTTAAACAGGTGGTGAAATTAGCCCTCCCCTGACACACACCATTACTTACACCAAAGGAAGCAAACTGACACTGTTACCCCATTTAAAGCAACAGCAAAGCACATTTTGCCCTCAGGGTCCTTCTAGTCTGAAAGCATAATTGACCATTACAGTGCCGAAACTACATTTTTAACAGTGCTCTGCATAAATATTTGGTGCTTGCCTCCCACCAGAGGCTTACAAGCTGTCAACAAGCCCCAAGATACTTAAGATACTACCTCAAACAAGCAGGCAGCGTGATAAGAGTTAAGAATCAATCAATACCCTGAGGTCTTTAACTTTTGTGTTACCTCACAGTGAAAGGCCACTGAGTAAGTTTTGTTGAGGAGGTAAAATGCTTAGGGCCAATCATCATAACTTCAGTTTTGTCAAAGTTTAAACATAAGAAATTATTAGTCATCCAGATCTGAATGTGTTGGAGGCATTAAGTTTAGTTATTGGCATACAGTCATTAGGCTTCATGGAAAGGTATAGCTGGGTATCATCAAGTAATGCCATGTTTTCCAGATCCCAAAGGTAACATGTAGAAGTAACAGCTGCACTGTGTAATGCCATGTCTCCTTATAACAGATCCCAAAGATAACATGTAGAAGTAACAGCTGTGCCATGTAATGCTATGTGTCCTTATAACAGATCCCAAAGATAACATGTAGAAGTAACAGCTGTTCTAGCTGTTTTTCAGCGACAGCATCTGTTCTCATGGCCTGTTCATGCTTGTCAATGTAACGATTAGCATATTTGTACCGTCTAGCATTAGAAAGCCTTTATACTCCAGAACAGGCCCATTCCTGGGTCTGCCTGTCTGTACCCATGACATAAAAGCCTCCTTAGCTTCTGCATGGAGAACTGCCACATATCTGCTCTATTCTGGCTTGATGTTAGTAGGTTTTCCAGTGTGACTACAGTTTGGCTTACTGGCCTCATACACAGCTTCCACAATACAGTCATATGTGTCACAAAAGGCTTTACCATGAGAGATGTCCTTACAGCCCACATCTGAACACACACTAGCATATCGAGGTATACAGATGTTACTTAAAACTACATTACACATAATATGATGAAAGGTCTTCATTTGAGTTTTGACCAGTCCAGATTGGCTATGCAGCCACCATTCACTTTATGAGTCAACTCAGGAAGGTTTTTGACCTCAGATGTCATGGCAAATGTCACATGAGCAGCCATGGTTGTCCCATATCACATGAGCAGCCATGGTTGTCCCATATAAGACCTCCATAGATTGTAAAGCTGCGTGTGCAGCAGTGCAGTGGCCAAGCCATGATGTTGTCTGTCAAGCCTGAGATTATTATCATCTCAAGATTATAGCAAATGTTGGCCAACAGAGATTGACCATCTGACAGGTCTGCATTCATCACCAACCACACACACACTTGTAAACTGATTCTCATGAATGAAGGAATTTAAAAAGCCAAGTCTATGCATTTAAATATCTTCAGACTGTGGACACTCATCTAGTGTGTATACATTGATGATAATGAGTTCTTTGTTTTTAAGCTTCAGTTATATGCACCAATTAACTTGTCCTTATACAGAATCCAACTTTTTATACCTCACGATGGCTCCACCCCCTGCTATCTGTCCTCTCTCTGTTCCCATAAGAAGGTCTGCTGTGGATTCTGCAGCACCATGGAAACCGTCTGAAGATTCCAATTTTTCCAAATCCAGTTTAGAAAGGAAAGTTTCTTGCACACATAAAATGACACGTTTACAGCAGATTATTCTCTCCACTCCATCGCACTTCTGCCCCTACCCAACCCTATAGGACACAATACGCTACTGCCCCAACCCAACCCTATAGGACACAAGACGCTACTGCCCCTACCCAACCCTATAGGACACAAGACGCTACTGCCCCTACCCAACCCTATAGGACACAATACGCTTCTGCCCCTACACAACCCTATAGGACACAAGACGCTACTGCCCCTACCCAACCCTATAGGACACAAGACGCTACTGCCCCTACCCAACCCTATAGGACACAATACGCTACTGCCCCTACCCAACCCTATAGGACACAATACGCTACTGCCCCTACCCAACCCTATAGGACACAATACGCTACTGCCCCTACCCAACCCTATAGGTCACAAGGCACTACTGCGCCTACACAACCCTATAGGACACAATACGCTTCTGCCCCTACCCAACCCTATAGGACACAATACGCTACTGCCCCTACCCAACCCTATAGGACACAATACGCTTCTGCCCCTACACAACCCTATAGGACACAAGACGCTACTGCCCCTACCCAACCCTATAGGACACAATACGCTACTGCCCTACCCAACCCTATAGGACACAATACGCTACTGCCCCTACCCAACCCTATAGGACACAATACGCTACTGCCCCTACCCAACCCTATAGGTCACAAGGCACTACTGCGCCTACACAACCCTATAGGACACAATACGCTACTGCCCCTACCCAACCCTATAGGACACAATACGCTACTGCCCTACCCAACCCTATAGGACACAATACGCTTCTGCCCCTACACAACCCTATAGGACACAAGACGCTACTGCCCCTACCCAACCTATAGGACACAATACGCTACTGCCCCTACCCAACCCTATAGGACACAATACGCTACTGCCCTACCCAACCCTATAGGACACAATACGCTACTGCCCCTACCCAACCCTATAGGACACAAGGCACTACTTCCCCTACACAACCCTATAGGACACAAGGCACTACTGCGCCTACACAACCCTATAGGACACAAGGCGCTACTGCCCCTACACAACCCTATAGGACACAAGGCACTACTTCCCCTACACAACTCTATAGGACACAAGGCACTACTTCCCCTACACAACTCTATAGGACACAAGGCACTACTGCCCCTACCCAACCTATAGGACACAAGGCACTACTGCGCCTACACAACCCTATAGGACACAAGGCGCTACTGCCCCTACCCAACCCTATAGGACACAAGGCACTACTGCGCCTACACAACCCTATAGGACACAAGGCACTACTTCCCCTACACAACTCTATAGGACACAAGGCACTACTTCCCCTACACAACCCTATAGGACACAAGGCACTACTTCCCCTACACAACCCTATAGGACACAAGGCACTACTTCCCCTACACAACCCTATAGGACACAAGGCACTACTTCCCCTACACAACCCTATAGGACACAAGGCACTACTTCCCCTACACAACCCTACAGGACACAAGGCGCATACTAGCACAGCAGCGCAGCGGCAGCTCCACTAGGAGGCGTCGTCTCAGATGCAGGGGTGAGTCTCAGGTGGCCTTGCATGGGTTCTTTTACATTGCGTGGCTCATAGTATCGCTGCACAACAGAGCCTTCTGGCCAAAGCTCAGGTCTATATGTCTCTGAAATGCCTTTATGTTCCAACACACACTTTAAAAGAGCTGTTTCTAGTGTTCACAGAGTCAATGCGTTCACGCAGGACATCGCCAGGCTTGTCTTTAAGATCATTTGTCACAGTTCCTGTGCCAAGATCTGGTGAGAATTTGGTGGCGAAGATGCTTACCAATTTAGTTCGAACCACTTTAATATTACTTTGCACGTCTGTGTGCAATAGGTGTATTGCACTTATTGCACATCTTGCACGCAGCATTGCCTGTGCACTGCTTCACCAAACCATCATGTGTCCAGGCTCTCTTGTGCCGCCTGTGGTTCAGCACATAGCTCTATTTCGGAGACATTGAGAGTGCAACAGTACCTTCTGCGCTCTCATTCTCCATGATGCTCACCGATTCCCCTCAATCCCCCATAATAGCTCCAGCATGTGGTGCTGATGGCACACATACCCATTTTACACTGTATAGCCTATATGGCATAACTGCTGTGGAATGTTTGGGTTAGGGTCATTTAAACCACATAAGCTGCATGTGAGACGTTTATCAGGCGTTACTTAACCTTAAATCATGATGTTCCGTGAAAGTCATAACACAGAATGGGCAGAGACTTGGGACTTGACTTGGACTTGCAAAAAAACGACGTGAACATCTCCGGTCTGTGTGTGTGTGTGTGTGTGTCACTGCAGCCTGCAGGAGCGTTTTACGCTGCCCAGCTATGAGGAGGTGTTCGGCAGTGGTTCTTTCCCTGATGTAACGGCAGTGAGTGTGTCCGGCCCGCACATCAACAGCGCCTCTCAGCTGCCGACGTCCTGATGACGGGGCCTCTGGGGGAAACGGGAGTGGTGGTGGGGGGCTGGACCAGACCAGGCCCAACCCCAACCTCTGCCTCAGCCCAAGCCCAGATCTAACCCCAGCCCCAGCCCCAGCCCCAACCCCAACCCCAGATCTAACCCCGGACCCAGCCCCAACCCCAGCCTCAGCCAAACCCCAGATTTAACCCCGGACCCCGACCCAGATCTAACCCCAGCCCCAACCCCAGCCTCAGCCAAACCCCAGATTTAACCCCGGACCCAGCCCCAGATCTAACCCCAGCCCCAGACCAAAGGCACAGCTGCAGCTTCCCCTGGGGCCTCTGGGGGACGCTGGAATGGACAAGCCGCTAGAAAGCTATAAATAGCTGGGGGTTCACATGTAATTGGACGGGAGGCACAACACTGTGGCTGTCTAACAGAAGGGTCAGAGCAGGCTCTATTTCTTGAGGAAGCTTAGGTCTTTTAATATGTGCACCAAGAAGCTACAAATGTTTTATCAGTCTGCAGTGGCAAGTGCATTTCTCTTTGCTGTCATCTGTTGGGGTAGCAGTATCAGGGCCAGTGTCTCCAACAGACTGAACAAGCTGATTAGAAAGGCAGGCTTTGTGCTGAGGACTACTCTGAAAACCCCTAGAATTGGTGGTGGAGAGGACGCTGTAACAGAAACTCTTACACATTATGGACAATACATCACATCCCCTACACAGTACACAGCCTACACAGTCCACTGACACACACCCTACACATTACACACCCTACACAGTACACTGGCAAAGCAACAGTGTTTTCAGTTGGAGGCTTCACCAACTGACTTGCAGTAAGGACAGATACTGCTTAAGAGTAAGGAAGTTACTTAACAGTAATGACAGATATAAGAGTAAAGACAGATCTAAGAGGACCGTGTTGACATTCAGTCTCATCTTTACACACAACAATAGCACTTTATTACGACACTCCTCACATCAGAGAGAGAAGGATGATCTTGTAATCTGAAATCCTGATGCAACATCTGCATATTCTGCAGTGTGGACTACTCTATTGCAGTGTGTTGATTCATGTCTTACCAGGCAGTCACAGTCTCACTTGGCACTTAGAGGGCCGTTATGCCTTGACAACTACCTCAAGCTGTGTGTGTGTGTGTGTGTGTGTGTGTGTGCTTGCTTGTATGGTTGTAAGGCTGCTGAAACAATGGAATTTCCCTTTGGGATGATTAAAGTATATCCATCTATCTATAAACACACACACACACACACACACACAAATATGCACTGGGAGAGATACACATTTAACACACACACACACAGGGAGAGATACATATTTAATACACACACATGCATCAGCTTAGATAGACATTTAACACACTCAAGCAGAGATACACATGTAACACATGGAACACGTTTCTGACACCGGTTTCGCCCACTCTACTTCGGAAATGCGGAACTAGAGCAAGAATACACCGCTGCTCGTGTCTGATAAAGTGTACGTGTGTGTGTCCCATCTGAGTCTGAGCTGCTGGCCACTACTGTTGTTCAGCTTTCTCTCTCTCTCTCTCTCTCTGTGTGTGTGTGTGTGAGATAGAGAGAGAGGGCTGCTGTCCCACTCTGTGATGCTGAACACCAGAGATGGGGACTCGAGTCATAGTGACTTGGACTCGAGTCGACTCGAGTTGCTGTTTTTATGACTTGTGACTTGACTTGACAAAAAATAAAATACTTGAGACTTGACTCGGACTTGGAACTTAAAGACTCGGGACTCGACTTGACTTGAGACACGATGACTTGAACGACTTCATCATGTTTTCAGTTCAGAGCATTAAATGTATAAATTATTTTACAAAAACGATATTGATTACACCGTAGGAGCGCGGGCTGAGAATAGCGTTGTCATGACTGGATCCTTTCAGTCATGCTCTCTCTACGTGGGCCTTACCTACACCACGCCACATTGTGCCCATCACACACGTAAATAGTTAATAATAGTTGTGCAGGGTCTCCGCTATGTACATTTTGTCGTGCCTGGCCGCCACAGCTTCCGAATTTCTGTAGCATATGTATTCGTACTGATATCTGACATTCCCCTCAGTTATTATGATTATGTTAAGTAATTATGAAATGAACATCAAGATATGTACAAATGGGGCTTGTTGTAAATGTACGTACGATATTACGCCTAATATAAGAAGCGCAAAGAAGTTTTATCTATACAAATGCAATTTTTGTGAAATATCAACATCTCAACAATGTTAGCATAGCCAGCCAGCAAGTACACTTGGATGGCCTCTGTTGGCGAACTTACAAACCAGCTCGTTAAGTCTGCATGTCACGTTATGTAGCAGCCTAACGTTAGTCACCAAAATCAGCATAAAAAATGCACCTTGCAAGACATATCTCTTGCATAATCAAATAAGGATTCTACTCCAGTTGTTTTCTGAACATTTATTTGAAGTGTTGCCATAAAAAGGCAATCAAAATAAGTCTACACCTGCAGTAACCGTAGCCACAAACAATGCTGGAACATCAGTTCCCGTCATTAGGATCATGACGACAAAATTAAAGTGACAGGCACCTGATTACACCTTAGCCTATAAGAACGTCTCTGCCTGCAAACATCAAATACAATGTAAGCTGATTACTTTGCTGGCGCACACTTTTTAAAATAATATCTTAAATAACACTTTATTATAAATATCTATGAATTACTTTGTCTTTTTTTTAGAAGAGAATGGGCTATAGCAAGGCTTTTGCTTTTATGGTGAGGTATACAGTTTAATTCAGTATTAGAGCACACCCATATCCCATTCTTGTTTTTGCTTCTGTTTCACAGATATGCAGAGTATGAAAGAACAAGAAACGCCTGCACTGATGCTACACAGCCTGTGATCTCCCAGTTCCTCCAGTCTCGTCCTCAGGAAGCCTATTCAGCTAATCATCCAAGACAGAAGGCCATAACAAATGCCATTCTAACAGATCTGGTGATAGGATGTAGCATGCCTCTTTCAGTCACGGAAAATGGACATTTCCGACACTTCATGTCTGTGGCTGACTCCAAGTACCAGCCTGTTTGTCGTAGGACAATGACTTTAAAGATAGAATCCCTTGTTGCAGAGACAAAAGAGAAAATAAAAGTGCTTCTTGCTGATGCAGACCATGTACCAGTTACAGTGGATATTTGGTCAGACAGGAGAATGCATGGCTTTTTGGGAGTCACTGGCCATGTTTTGGCAACATCTGAGGGAGTTCAACTGAAATCATACTTGCTTGCCTGCAACAGATTCAAAGGACCTCACACAGGAGAACGGATATCAGAAGCCTTTGATTCCATATGTGATGAATATGGTATCAGACAGAAACTTGACTTTGTTATTTGTGACAATGCAGCAAATATGAAGCGAGCATTTACAGTGTGTTTTCCAAAAGAGCAAGATGGTGAAGTAACTGATGACGACAATCTGGATGATGCAGAGTTGTGGGAAGACCTCTCCAGAGGTGAATGGGAGACTGTGGACCGCATGATCCACAGAGGAAGCCCTAACGGCTTCACGGATCATGAACAGTACCTTTGCAAAATGCTCCAAACTGAGCTCTCTCCTGCGTACATCCAGCACCTTTAAAGATGCATTTGAAGCTAAGTTTGGGCAGCGAGGGATACCCGCTGCTGTGAATACACGGTGGAATTCAACTCTCCGCCAAGTCAAGGCAGTGCTCTCATTCAGTCATCAGGAACTGTGCAGTGTTGTTCAGGACACAGGCCACAATGAGCTGGTCTTCTCAATTAGGGAGTGGAATCTGATGAAGGAGCTTTCTGATGTGCTGCAGCCATTTGCCGAGGCCACCGATCTTACTCAGGGAGAGAAGATTGTGACTGTCAGCTCTGTCCTCCCCTGTGTATTGTCACTAAACCACCATTTGGAAAAACTCAAAACGCAAGTGCGCTTCCTGGGAAGCATGATCCATAGCCTGCAATGCTCTCTCAACAAAAGATTCCGGGGGATTTTTGTTAATGTGAAAATGTTATCATCAGCATCAGGAGAAGAGCTGCCATTTGCAGACCCACTCTACATCAGATCAGCTGTAACGGACCCAGCCTTCTCCATGATGTGGCTTCAGCATGATGTGCTTGTCACTGATGACATAAAGAATGACATTGCTGACATGGTGAAGAACAGGAACAGTTGTATAAATAATATAATACATTTTTAGAGCTGATTTTGCATATCAAACTGAACTGTGAAATGATGGAATGGAATGAGAAAGTTCACTTTCTAACAATCATGGACTTTCACACTGGCTGTTTTTTTTTTTGTCTTTGTTTTTATTAGATCTGATTCTGACACAACATCTCAGACTCCTGAATTCCAAGGAGCCGAAAATGAAAACCAGCAGGAAGAGAGCACTGGCTTATTCTCAGAGTACAGAAAACCAGCAGGAAGAGAGCACTGGCTTATTCTCAGAGTAACCAGCAGGAAGAGAGCACTGGCTTATTCTCAGAGTACAGAAAACGCTGCAAGCGTGACACAACCACCAACCCAGAAACACAACTAAATAACTATTTTGGTCTTTGTTGTGGGCAGGCTTGTCTGTCCTTCTGGGATGCAAACAGGGGTATCCTCCCTGCACTTTTTCCTGTTGCAATGAGAGCTTTTTCAGTGCCAGCCTCAAGTGCCCCAGTTGAACGAGTCTTCAGCCATGGTGGGATCATCATGAGGCCACATCGTGCTCGGCTTGCAGATAAGACCCTCTCTAATCTTATATTTTGCAAGTGCAATACCTTGTAAAAATAAAAATGACTTGGTTAATGGATATTCTATATGTGTGCGTACGTGTGTGTGAGGGAGAGGGAGAGAGAGAGAAAGAGAGTCCCTTCTGACCAAAATCTCTGAACACTGTAAGACTTGAATTACTTTTAAGGCTACAATTATTTTTCAACATTCTTATGTGCGAGTCCTGTGCCTTTTTATGTGTTATCCATCATAGATGTGTAATGTATCAATGGCATTTTGAGTGAATTTTCATGACTTGGAGCTCTTCTTTTTTGTAAACAGTACACAAATTTAAAAAATGTTTATACAACCATGTTAGATGACTACTACTTGTAAAGTGCAACGTTATCCATTTCATGTTAGCTATTGGATGCCATATTTTGTTCTCCTTTATTTATGTATCTTAAATAGTCTCATAGCATAACTAAATGAAACAAAGGGCATATAACTGTATAGCTGGTGCCACAGTCCCCCCCCCCCCCCAAGTCATTTATTTTTGAGGTGAGTATACTTGAATGTAAGTGGTCTTGTGGTGCAGTGCATCTGTTTGAAATTATTAAAATGTTCTTGTGAAAGTTTTACATGATAAATGGGTAGTGTGTGTGGTTGGGTGGGTGGGTCAGCAAGCATGTGGCATGTGTAAGGTATGAAACATGTTGGGATTATGGGAATGGGTTCTTAAGTCTCCCCAGCATAAAAAATAAGGCACCCTACAGAGTATACGTGGGAAAAGACCTTGCATTCAAACTATTCCAATTATACTTAATTGCCATTACAATATTATGTATGCAATATGTATTAACATTTCGTTGATACAGCAGTAATAGGCTGATGAAAATAAAACATTTCAAATACTGTTGGCAGAAGTGATCTGTAGATCCAAAGCCATCAATAAATAATTTTATTATGTTATTACTGTTTTATTTGATTTTATGATGTATTGAGTATTTACAATGCAAATCCAAATTATTGTTATATATTAACAGGTTGGCCACATTGCCCAGTGATGTTTACTGACAGTTACTTACATCTTGTTTTTTCACTTTATTAAGATCAGATTCTGTAGGTAAAATTACAATATTAAAGTGACTTGACTTGGACTTGACTTGACCTATTACAGGACTTGACTTTACTTGACTTGACATAGCCTGTGACTTGACTTGACTTGACTTGGCCAAGAAAAAAATACTTGGGACTTACTTGTGACTTGAAGGTTAAGACTTGAGATTTACTTGAGACTTGCACATGTGTGACTTGGTCCCATCTCTGTTGAACACTAATCTGGTCATTCACATCCCAGTCCTATACAGTCTACCGGATGCATCTCAGGCATCTGAGTCACACACAGACACACACACAATGGGGTTTTGATCAAGCTATACCTCACCACAGTCACAGAGTTAGCTCGTCAGTCTTGTCTGTGTTTTACAATCCAGTCTATCAGCTGCATTGATTTCCTCAACAGACGCTAGAATGTTTTAAATACTTGTTGCACAGGATCTGAATTGCATATTAGCTTATTCTTATTCTTTCAGGAGAATGTAGTCTTTAATTAACACACACACACACACACACACACACGCCTTTCGGCACTCCGCTGAGGTAGGCTATCGCTACCATTCAAAGAGAGTGGACATGTTCAGATACGCTTCGGTCCGGCTGACGCGCTGGTTAGACTCCAGCAGAGAAAGCGTTAATTCCGCTAAGAGGGCAGGGGACGGAAGATGTAGCTCTTTCTCTCCCGCCTTCCACCCCCTTTCTCCTGCTTGCCACGGGCGAAAGTTAGGCTACTACCCAGGCATTCACCGCCCCCACCACCACCCAGCGGGCCGTTTTCGCAAAGAAGGATTGGGAACAACCACGAAGAAAGTACCCATATTTGCGCGGGCATATCTACAGCGCTTAACGGAAACCGAAAAAAGTGGGTAGTCTACTGGGTAGGCGTCGGCATGCAGTTTCACGTTATCGCAGAATCTGATTGAAGTCATCCTTCCCACTTGAACAAGGTAACATTAACTAGCCTACAGTCTGGCCACGCTTGCTCTTTCGCGGAGCCTCAACGGCAGTGCGAGTGGGAACCTCTGCGTACTACACAAAGTTACAAAGGCAACGGTTTGGTTTGGTTTGGTTTGGTTTGCTGGCGTTTGAATTTAAGTGGAGGAAGTTGCATAGTAGGACAACGTTAACGTTGGACACTTGTAGCTCTAGGTTGATATAATTGGCTAACCTTATAAGTTAGCCTGGTCTGATCTGTTTTGTCCGCATTTATCCAACATTGTGAAGAAAGTGATAAGGGTTAACTTACTTCAGTTGATTGTGAACAACATACTAGTCTAACGTTGCTGTCATCAAACAGCACGACCCTGTAGCCATAAACGCTGAGGGCAACATTCTTTCGGAATTCCTCAGTCAATAGACTGCGCTTTAACCCCTCGCATACAGCCTCTGTCATGTTAGTCACGTTAACGTTTCACGTTTATGTTTGCGAAGTTATGGGCAGGTTCTGCACACTGGTCTCCCGTGAACGTTATTAGGCCGAGCAGCTTCTTGCCTTTGCACAGTTGTGACTTAGTTTCCGGATTTTCACATATCTGGCGGTGTATGAGTGTATCACACCCGAACACGAATACTCCACTGTTCTCCGTCCGCTGGAGGTCTTGAAGATGATCTAGTCCAAAGTCTTATTGCCTGAGGAATGTGTGTGTCTGTGTGTGTGGTGCACAGGGAGATGATAAGACATTGAAAGATCAGATTCCAAAATCATTCAGAGGGCTTCAGTGTGTTGCTGTTTTTCACTGCTGTCAAACCTTCGTCTGAGACTGTACTGTGGTTCTCAAATACTATTGTAGACCCCAGAGTGTTTGCATGGATTGTCAGCTTGGTAGATTCGTGTGTGTGTGTACAGATTTGTGTGTGTCTGTGTGTGTTCGTGTGTGTGTGTGTGTGTGTGTGTGTGTGTGTGTGTGTGTGTGTGTGTGTGTGTGCGTGTGTGTGTGCGTGTGCACTGAGTAGCCCCTATCGTAACCCACACATGTCCAACTGCATGAGGTGGTGCTTATAGCCTACGCATTTTATCCATTCACAGGTGTGATAATCACACACACACACTCACACACACAAACATGTGCACCAGGTTGATGTTTGATCAACACGTTTGGCAAATATGATTTCACATATTCATTTTTATGCGTCATGTGCTTACCTCTTATGACGTGACTTTGTGATGGTGTGTGTGTGTGTGTGTGTGTGTACGTACATTGTCCCTGTGATCATGCCATCCTTTGCGTTCTACACCTGAGGTAGTGTTTTACTAGTAGGTATCCATGCCTGTGTGTCCTGCGCATCTCCCCAAGGGTGTATTTTCTGAGGGTGTATTCGCGTGTGTGTGTGTCCACGTACCCCCAAGGGTGTATTTTCTGAGGGTGTATCCGTGTGTGTGTGTGTGTGTGTGTGTGTGCATCCCCACATCTCCCCAGGGGTGTATTTTCTGAGGGTGTATCCATGTGTGTGTGTGTCCACGTCCCCCCAAGGGTGTATTTTCTGAGGGTGTATCCATGTGTGTGTGTGTGTGTATGTGTTTGTGTGTGTGTGTGCGCGTCCCCCCGTCCTCCCGAGGGTGTATTTTCTGAGGGTCTATCCGCTCTGCAGCTGATTGGAGGTAAACAGGAAGATGCCATTGTGCTCTTCAAGAGGTCATTAAACACTAGATGAAGTTATCTTCACAAGATTGGTTTTTACAAGATTGGTTCCCACTCAGAAATATCCTAAAGTTTAATACTGGTTTATGAATAATAAGTGGCCTAATATTAAACTTAACAAACTTGTATAGGGCCATCTTTCCATAGAATGAATCATGACCTAGCTATGTTGGTTGTCTTTGAAGTTCTAAAATAATTGTGCATTAGCTACATTTGTAACTGGTCATCTAACTTGATGGGTTATAAACAAGAACAACAAACAAAGAAAACATGTAAAGGCAGTGATCTATTCAGTGTTGCTGCCGGAAGCAGCCAATTGTTACAGTTACAGAGTTTTTTAAAATAAAAATGAATCTTGGTTGTCTTCTCATACTTCACCTCGTCAGGCAGCTGCAAGCGTTACTTCTGCCCACTTAAGATGGCCGACATTTACCCACAGTGAATGAGTGTCTAGAAAATACATGTCATTTGTTACTCTTTTTAAACACAGTGTTACAAATCATTATGGTCAACCATGCGTATCAATAACTGGAAAAAGTGTGAGGTGAAGCAAGAAGCAACCGATCGAATATGTCAGACCTGCGGACAGTAAGTTACAGTAAGTGTAGTCTACCTATGCTAACATGCTAACGTTAAGTACATACTTGATGCATATAGCCAGTTTTGTCAAGGTCAGTTTAAAACATAATAAAATGCAAGTATATCTGTTTCATTTGAGAGTTTTAAACAGCAGGAGGCTGTTTTGTTCCTCTGCTTTGACCAGTTGGTCAGATTATGTGACGTTATCTGACAGGTTGTATGAGGGGGGTAATTTTATGTGACGTTATCTGACAGGTTGTATGAGGGGTAATTTTGAGTGTCTTGTGTTTCGCAGTAACACTCAGGCATTTCTGATATGATTTCAGTGTAACATGAAACTGATATTTAAACCAGCCATGCACAAGTCTGTTTGTTTACTTGTCATAAACCGTACATAAAAACCATCACAGTCGTAATGTGGACTGTTATCCACCGTCAGTTTACCTCCTACAAAAGATAGCATTAGCATCCTCAGTTCAAAAGTGACTTCGCTACCATAGACGGTAAAAGTTCACTGCCCATTTATCCAATCCATCGACTGATGCCGCAGCAAAATACAAACAATAACGTTTTCATCACAGCCTTCATCCCATTTTCATGTTAGCTTTTCCCCCACTAGGCCAAATTAGTTCATCCACTCAAAGCCAGTAGCCTGTGCAAGCTGCCATCAGTACAAGCCCTAGCATAGAGCACACCTGCCAGGTTGTTTTTTTGTTGGTTATGGGTTGTAGTCATTTAGAAAGTTTCAAGTAACTTTCAGGCATGGCTGATATGTGTTCAGTTTAATATGACAGTGATGATATAAACCAGGCCTGCACAGCTCCCTAAGCTTACTCGCCATTGGTCGGAATGTGTCGGCTTACTGTTATCCATTGTCACCTACATTCAACTTCCATCTGCACGTTACCGTTTACATCCTCTTTTCAAAATGAAAGTGATTGAAGTTCCCTACCCACACAAAGTTTACAAAGTTGATCGGTTCTTTTTCTTGCCATGACAGAATACAAAAAAATAACATCCATTTTTATCACAGCCGTCATCCAAATTTATTTCAGCTTTTTCTCCCCAGCAATCTAGATTATTCGCTGTACGTTGATCCACTTGCGTTGCCGGCAACTAGTCTTGTCTGCCATCACATGACTCACTTCTTTTTTCCTTCTTTTTCTTTTTATCCTGCACTCAAATCATCTCTCATGTGGTGGTGATGTTAGATCAACATAGGTTAGTTAAATTGTCTGTGACCATGACTTGCTCCTTCTATGCTTCTGCAATGACTATTTTTCACAGAATTTTCAACCAACCAACCCTGATGTAGCCAGACGGCCAACGGTGATCTGTAGCAAAATCTAGCTAATATGAATTTAGTATTAATCTAACGTGTAGTCATCAAAATTACTGTATGATCTCAAAATACACCTCAGAACTTGGTAGAGTATATAATTAACCAAATAGTATATAGAGAATATAATTAACCAAAATTAACAGTGTTTAATGTCCTCTTTGAAGACCCAAATGCATCTCTGACTGGACCTCCTCATCATAAAGAACGAATGTCTGCACTGACACCAAACCTACCCTCACATCCTCTCCTATACCCTCACATCCTCTCCTATCCCCTCACATCCTCTCCTATCCCCTCACATCCTCTCCTATCCCCTCACATCCTCTCCTATCCCCTCACATCCTCTCCTATCCCCTCACATCCTCTCCTATCCCCTCACATCCTCTCCTATACCCTCACATCGTCTCCTATACCCTCATATCCTCTCCTATCCCCTCACATCCTCTCCTATCCCCTCACATCCTCTCCTATACCCTCACATCCTCTCCTATACCCTCACATCGTCTCCTATACCCTCATATCGTCTCCTATACCCTCATATCCTCTCCTATCCCCTCACATCCTCTCCTATATCCCTATATCCACTTCTATACCCTCATATCGTCTCCTATACCCTCATATCCTCTCCTATCCCCTCATGTCCTCCCCTGTACACTCATATCGTCTCCTATCCCCTCATATCGTCTCCTATCCCTTCATATCATCTCCTACACAGTGAGTCAGCTCTGAATGACTGTCCTGTGTTGTGTTCTTTCCAGAAGGATACGAGTGGGTAGTTAGATAATGACACTCTTCTAGGAAGGACCTTTTACTAGTAGGTAGCTACTGTGGTAACAACACTCTCTTCCTGGAGGAACCATGTGTTTTGTGTGTTTTTCCGTGTGTTTCACCTAAACTACCTGTCCATGTGACTTCTGCCCAGCTGCCTGCATTTAGAGACTTTGAACTGTATAACAGTATTTCAGTGTATCAATTTCCCATCACTAATTATTATCATTAATCATTAATAATTAATAAAAGATACTTAGTATACTGTCCATGTGTTAACCAACTGGCTATGCTAACCGTGGGGAAACCATTTAGTGGTTTACTACCCATGTGGCAACCTTGTGTGTGTGTGTGTGTGTGTGTGTGTGTGTGTGTGTGTGTGTGTGTGTGAACTATGGTCATACCAATCTTTGACCTCTCTTTCCTTCCTTCCTCCCTCCCTCCATCTCTCCCCCTTTCTTTCTACCTCCTTTTTCCTGTGTCTTTCTCAGACAGACATATTGTGTGTGTGTGTGTGTGTGTGTGTGTGTGTGAAGACGGTAGTTTAGTTTAGATTAACCCATAGCACTGGGCAGAACATGTAAAACCTCTAATCAGTGTGGGGAAGACTGGCTTTTCATACAGGGCTGTGTGTGTGTGTGTGTGCGTGTGTGCGTGCGTGTGTGTGTGTGTGCACGCGCATGCATGTAGACCTGGGCAGTTCAGTGGGTGGACTGCTTCAGCCATGAGCCTGGTACAGCCTGGCTGTAAGACTTAGAGTTGGACCAGTGAGTGGGTTCTTCACCAGTGTTCAGTTCACTCAGCTCTGGGTCAGTGTTACTGGGAAAACCTTCATCACCAGTGTTCAGTTCACTCAGCTCTGGGTCAGTGTTACTGGGAAAGCCTTCTACACCAGTGTTCAGTTCACTCAGCTCTGGGTCAGTGTTACTGGGAAAGCCTTCTACACCAGTGTTCAGTTCACTCAGCTCTGGGTCAGTGTTACTGGGAAAGCCTTCTACACCAGTGTTCAGTTCACTCAGCTCTGGGTCAGTGTCTGGGTCACTGGGAAAACCTTCCTCAACTGTAAAGTTTCTTCAACCGTTACGCCTGACCGTAAAGTTCCTGCTTATCAAAGACGCTAACAGTACACACACACACATACTCCATGGAGGGTGTGCCTGTGTGACCATGGCAAGCAGCCTGGCTCTTGAAGTTTTATTCCCCCTGACTCAGCTTGTCATTGGCACCAGGACACACTGTGTCGGGGTGGTGTACATGTAGCTGAGTGTTCATGCTGGGAAAAGAAGACGCACAGGACTGTGTGTGTGTGTGTGTGTGTGTGTGTGTGTTTTTGTGTGTAAAAGCTTGCCGACATCTCATGTCGGCTGAAAACGTATGTGGCAGCAGAGGGTAGAGCCCTGGTTGTCACACAGACACACACACACACACAGAGAGAGAGAGTGAGTGAGTTTGTGTTTCACACTCTGTGCTGCTGATTTGGAGTTGGAATCTTGAAAGTTGTTGTTGAGGTATGTAAATATACACTGTTGAGTGTTGTTGAGGTATGTAAATATACACTGTTGAGTGTTGTTGAGGTATGTAAATATACACTGTTGAGTGTTGTTGAGGTATGTAAATATACACTGTTGAGTGTTGTTGAGGTATGTAAATATATACTGTTGAGTGTTGTTGAGGTATGTAAATATATACTGTTGAGTGTTGTTGAGGTATGTAAATATACACTGTTGAGTGTTGTTGAACTCTGTTGTTGTTGTTTTTGTTTATGTTTAAAGGGGAGCTCCAGCATGTTTCAGCCTAGATGTTGTTTTTAGAGGGCTTCATGCTCTTCACTCATTCAGTACAAAAATGACGGTGTTGACAGTGTTGAGTGTTTGCTGTCAAGTAGCTGCCACTTGTTCAGTCATGTGATTCTCATTTAGATTTATCAGTATTTATGAATGTGAAAGAATACAGTTGTTTAAGATAGTGTTTGATGTTTTAATCATATTTTTAAAAGAATAATAATTAGTTGAAAAAAAACACTATTTTTTTATATCAATTACTAAACATTTCAGTTGACCCCATTTGGATTCCAGGCAACCTCACGGTTGAAAAACTGCACTAAATTCATCTTTCCCCTGTCCCCTCTTCTTCTCTATCCCACCATCCCTCCTCTCTATCTCCTTTACCTCTGGTCTTTCTCTTTTCCTCCTTATTCTGTTGTTCTTCACCGCTCGCTATTGTTTGTATACCCCTCTCCTTCTCCCTCTCTCTCTCTGTTCATCCCTCTCTCTCTCTCTTTCTCTCTCTCTCTCCCCGTGCAGACACTAGTCGGAGGTAGAGGCAATGAGCCAGTCCCGGGATGGCGATGGCGATGGCGAGGGTGGCACGTCTGCTGCGGCGGTGGGCGCTAACTCGGGCTCCCAGTATGCCCTCTGTGCGCTGGGCGTGGGGCTGGTGGCACTGGGCATCGTGATGGTCGTGTGGAGTGTGGTGCCCGTGGACAGCAACAACAGCAGCCGGCCGGGGCTGGACGCCCAGGGGCGCACGTCGTCGGTGGCGTTTGTGCTGGTGGGTGCAGGGGTGACTATGCTGCTCCTCTCGCTGTGCCTGGGCATCAGGAACAAGCAGAGACGCCAAGGCCTGCCGCCCAACGGCCTGCCCGCTGCATACAACACACAGCACTCCACTGAGGACTCTGCGGAAGTGTGAGTACACACACACACACACACACACACACACACACACACATACAACACACAGCACTCCACTGAGGACTCTGCGGAAGTGTGAGCACACACACACATACAACACACACACACACACACACACACACACACATACAACACACAGCACTCCACTGAGGACTCTGCGGAAGTGTGAGTACACACACACACACACACACACACACACACACATACAACACACAGCACTCCACTGAGGACTCTGCGGAAGTGTGAGTACACACACACACACACACACACACACACACACACACACACACATACAACACACAACACACAGCACTCCACTGAGGACTCTGCAGAAGTGTGAGTACACACACACATACAACACACACACACACACACACACATACAACACACAGCACTCCACTGAGGACACTGCAGAAGTGTGAGTACACACACACATACAACACACACACACACACATACAACACACAGCACTCCACTGAGAACTCTGCAGAAGTGTGAGTACACACACACATACAACACACACACACACACACACACACACACACACACACATACAACACACAGCACTCCACTGAGGACACTGCAGAAGTGTGAGTACACACACACATACAACACACACACACACACACACATACAACACACAGCACTCCACTGAGGACTCTGCGGAAGTGTGAGTACACACACACACACACACACACACACACACACACACACACACATACAACACACAACACACAGCACTCCACTGAGGACTCTGCAGAAGTGTGAGTACACACACACATACAACACACACACACACACACACACATACAACACACAGCACTCCACTGAGGACACTGCAGAAGTGTGAGTACACACACACATACAACACACACACACACACATACAACACACAGCACTCCACTGAGAACTCTGCAGAAGTGTGAGTACACACACACATACAACACACACACACACACACACACACACACACACACACATACAACACACAGCACTCCACTGAGGACACTCCAGAAGTGTGAGTACACACACACATACAACACACACACACACACACACACACACACACACACACACACATACAACACACAGCACTCCACTGAGGACTCTGCAGAAGTGTGAGTACATGCACATACAACACACACACACACATACAATACACACATACAACACACAGCTCTCTGTTGAGGATTCCGCAAAAGTGAACACACACACACAGACACACACGGAAGAGGATTTGGCACTCACACACAGACACACACATACTAAACACAAACTTTGTGAAGTGAATTGGTTATCACTCATTTTTGCAATGCTGTGTGTGTGTGTGTGTGTGTGTGTGTGTGTGTGTGTGTGTGTGTGTGTGTGTGTGTGTGTGTGTGTGTGTGTATGTGTGTCCCTGCAGCCTGGAGGAGCGTTTCACAGTGCCCAGCTATGAGGAGGTGGTTGGCAGTGGTTCTTTCTCCACTGTGGTGGCGTCGGCGGGTGCGTCTGGCCCGCGCGTCAGCAGCGCCTCTCAGCTGCCCTCCTACGAGGACGTCCTGGAGACGGGGCCGCCGGGGGGGATGGAGGGTTCCAGCTCCGACACTGCACTTCCCCCGGGAGCCTCAGGGGGGCGCTGGAACGGACGCGCGGCCAGGAAGCTGCTTCCTCTAAAGATCCGCCGCATCAAGTCGGAGAAGCTGCGTGTGAAGAGAGCGGCCAGTGTGTCCAGCCCCCCGCCGCACGGAGGAGGAGGAGTCATCTTCAGCATCGAACCCCTCACCCCCCCCCTCAGTACGACGACAAGCCTCCCGCACTATGACACAAACACACATGCGCACACACACACACCCACATACACACACACACACACACACACAAACATGCACACACACACACGCACAGACACACTGTCAGTGAGCTGTCAGTTATCTTACTTCAGGCCCCTGTCTGGTCTGCCATTGGCTGATTGGTTAAAATGGCTGGATTACCAAGAAAAGGGTGTGGCTAAATGAACTATGGTCAGCAAGCTGGATACTCCTGTGGCGCGCACACACACACACACACACACACACACACACACACACACACACACACACACACATTTGGATATTCCTCTGGTGTTTTTGAGAGACAGAGTGACTCAAGAGCAAACACACACACTTCCACACATGCCTTCTTATGGTATGTTTTAGAGGCAAACTGAATTGGGAACACTCAACACACACACACACACACATGGACATTCTTCTGGTGTGTTTCAGAGACAAAGTGACTAATGCAGACACTCACACACACACACACTCTCATGTGTGTCGACCTCTGTGGAATGGGCATCTGTACTGAATTCTGAAGACTAAGGACACAGCGTTCTTTGAGACACATGTGCCTGTGTGTGTGAGGAAAGAGCTTGGGACAGAATCTATGAGAGTGTGTGTGTGTGTGTGTGTGTGTGTGCGCACACGCATGGACTGGTGTGTGAGTAGCAAAGTAGGTTTATGACATCAGGCAGACCTCATTAGCTTTTAGTTTGAGTTAGATCACCGAGATTGTGTGTGTGTGTGTGTGTGTGTGTGTGTGTGTGTGAGTGAGTGCTGGATAGTTGGTGATTCAGTGTGGTTGTCATGGTTATCATGGCGGCCACTGGCTGGGCTCCTCTGATTGGCTGAACACATAGTGGACTTCTTTCACTAGCCAGCTGCAGTGTTTCCTCAATGCAGACCCCTCTCTGACACACACACACACACACACATACACACACACACACACACACACAGACACCCTTCTCTACGCTTCACATACACATATACACGCACACACACACGCACAGAGCCCTTCTCTCTGTTTCAAACACAAACACACACACAGACCCTCTCTGTCTCACACACACACACACACACACAGACACCCTTCTCTACGCTTCACATACACATATACACGCACACACACACGCACAGAGCCCTTCTCTCTGTTTCAAACACAAACACACACACAGACCCTCTCTGTCTCACACACACACACACACAGACCCTCTCTGTCTCACACACACACAGACTCCTTACTTGTGCAAATTCGCAGATACACTTAGTGTATGTTCTGCATTTGTAAAAACAATCCTCTATGTCCACGCACACACACACTCAATTTCATTGCCAGGTTAAGAATGTGTGTGTGTGTGTGTGTGTAAGCCTAAGGGTGTGTATGATCCATCGCATCCTAAATGTTATCGCATGATCCTCTGCTGCTGTGTGGTTGAACTAGAAGCCTGAAGAAGAGCTGGGAGCAGGATTCCTCTGCTCTGCCTCGTCCGAGGCCACACACACACACCTGCAGTATGTATGTAAGAGAAGGGAATACACACACACACTGCGAGGGAATAATAAGAGAGCCATAAGAGATGGCAGGACTGAGGATTCTCTATGGAGACACACACACACACACACACACACACACACACACACACACAGACCAGAGTCAGGAGAGATTGTTTGTGAGTGAGGGTTCACACACACACACACACACACACACACAGTGAAGTGTGATGGAGGTTTGTGTGTAAAGAGATACACAGCTTACCATTGTATTCAGGGGATGAGTGGGTTCACTTAGCAAACACTGGGCTGTTATCACTTCAGCAGGTTATAAACACACACACACACACTTCAGCTGGTTATAAACACACACACACACCCTTGAAGTGAACTGATAAGAGAGCCATTCTTTGGTCATTACAGGAAAAGCTTTAAATCTCCCTTTCTCTGAACTGGTGTGGAACTTTACTACTCAACTGGAGTGTTGGGTGTGTGTGTGTGTGTGTGTTTCATCTCTTCTCTTTTTATGTTTGTGTTACTGTTGTATATCCATGTGTGTGTGGATGTGTGTGTTTGTTCATTTGTTCCCTGTCTTCTATTTTTATGTTTGTGTGTCTGTTTCATGTCTATATTTGTGTTTATTTTGACTCTCTTCTAAAGGACTCAATATGGCTGTTTAAAAAGTAACTGACTAACTGTGTTTGTTTGTTTGTTTATTTTTGCTCCTGGACACTTTGATAAATAAAAGAGATATTTATGTACAAACAAAGATGGCGGAGTTGTTTGGGAGACGTGAAAAATGTGGAATTCTGGTCCTGTTGAATTGGTGAGCCAATGCTCCCCTCTAGTGGTGAAGTGCTGGAAATGAGCTGCCTGCTCAGGTCATGTGACCTGCCTCAAAGGCGGGAGGGAAAGTCTGGAAGTGGAGTCAAGTGGTCTTGCACTAATACCAGTCACCTTTTCCCAAGTGAGTCTTGATTAATTCATTTGAATGTCCTTTCATGACCTCATGGCCTGTCAGTGAGGATCACTCAGGGTGGACAGACTGCATTTGCATCTACAGCTGTGCATTCAGCAGATGCTTTCAGCCAAAGCGACTTGCAAAAGAGGATCAAGCAACACAGAAGAACACCACCACCTTTGTGGGTGTGGCTTAGCCTCCGCCACCTTTGTGGGTGTGGCTTAGCCTCCGCCACCTTTGTGGGTGTGGCTTAGCCTCCGCCACCTTTCTGGGTGTGGCTTAGTTTCCACCACCTTTCTGGGTGTGGCTTAGTTTCCACCACCTTTCTGGGTGTGGCTTAGCCTCCGCCACCTTTCTGGGTGTGGCTTAGCTTCCGCATTGGCTTTGTTGTCACTCTTCATGTCAATCCTACCTGACGCTGACCTCTATTTGGCGCCACCTACTGTCCTGCTATGTGTGCTACCTCATTTTCACTCAGTTTTCCCCTTCGGAAAACGATGTGTGTGGAGGCTAATCTTTTTGAATCCGCAAAAATACTACTGCCAGAGTCTGTGTGTGCGCAGTCTAGATGCTACGACATGAGGTTCTCCCTGAGGAGCCTGAAGACGGACAGGGACGCCCCTGCTCTGGGAGCGCTTGGTAAGACTTTACACTAGTGTGGATGGATTAGTGATAAGAGAGCTGAGAGATTTCACACACCACTTGGTAATCTACTTCAGTAATCTTCACACACAACATCTTTCATTTCAAACAACAACCCTTAAGTCCTTTATTTAAGTGGCTGATGCAGATTTTTATGCTGTGTTCACATCATCTGATTTTGTTATTTTAACTGTGTGTGTGAATGAGTGATGCTCCACTGTTGCTTTCTGCATTAGGGGTGTGTGTGAGAGAGAGAGAGAGAGAGTGATGCTCCACTCTTGTCCTCTGCGTTAGTTGCTGGCCATTGTCTGGAAGGGGAAGAGCAGAGAGAGCAGCTCCATGAGTGTGTTTCACACGTTAGCTTCTTGTCCGAAGAGTGAAATTTGTGTGTTTTACACACTACAAGTCAGAGAATGTAATGTGAGAGAAAAGGAGGAGTGTCACTGTGCCATACTGACTGACTAGTTAGAAGACTGTGTGTGTGTGTGTGTGTGTGGACTCACCATGTTGATCCAGTTGATGTAGGAGCTGACCTGCATGAAGACGGTGGGTTTCTGGTGGACGTTGCAACCGGTTCCCGAACCAAAGCTCACCACACCGTGCACTTCCCATGATGCATCTGGGCTCTGGCAGTTCAGAGGCCCACCTGAGTCACCCTGCATGATGTGACCAATCAGCAAACAGTAACTAAGTACTCCACAGATACCAGGAATTGTGTGTGTGTGAGTGCCTATATGTTATGTCTGTAGATGTGAGTGAGTGGTATTTGCATGTGTGTCTACCTGTGTCTAGAGCAGTGGTGTGTGTGTGCGTGTGCGTGTGCGTGTGTGTGTGTGTGTGTGTGTGTGCGTGTGTGTTGCACTTACATTGCAGCCGGCTACTTGCCCGTCTCCCCCCGCACACACCATCTCATCAGTAGCCAGCACTGACCACCAGTCGGACCTGGAGCAGGTGGAGTGGCCCACCACAGGGAGCAGAGCCTGCTGCAGGACATCAGCGATGGGACCCTCCGCTAACCACACACACACACACACACACACACACACAAACGTCTTAATATACACAAGGTGAAACAAACCATCTCTTAAGTGTTTAACCACTCTGCCTAGTTTCTGACTGACTCTTCTTGCAGAAGACGTGTGTGTGTGTGTGTGTTTGTTTGTTTGTGTTCCCTGTGTTAGACACTCACTCCAAAGACGTCCCCAGCCAGTAACATAGCAGGGGAAGTTGTGGTCAAGGACGTGTCCAGCTTTGGGCAGACAGGCAGGAAGGATGGAGTCAGAAAAGGTCACAGGGGTCTGTAGCTTGATCAGGGCAATGTCATTACTGTGGAGAACACACACACACACACACACATTTAGTGAGTGGCGAGAGTGAGAAATTACAGTTTGCTGTTTCAGTGAAAGTAAAATGCTCATTGTGTGTGTGTGTGTGTGTGTGTGTGTGTGTGTGTGTGTGTGTGTGTGTGTGTGTGTGTCTAACCGGCTGAGGAGGATGTTGTAGTTCTCATGTTTAATGATCTGAGCGGGGGAGATGAACTGTGACCCCTGCTCGTCCACCGTCAGGTCGTGTTTGCCCAGAGCCACACGGTAGGTGTAGCTGCTGCTGCAGGGTGGAACAGGGGATAGAGAGAACACAGAGAAGAGAGAGAGGGAGAGAAGTATGAAAGGAAAGGGACATTCAGGAAAAGAGAGAAAGATCATATCCCTGTTAGCAGATTGTTTTGATGCAGTAAGGAGCTTGTCAGCAGAGATGAGGATACAACCACAGGTGTGTGTGTGTGTGTGTGTGTGTGTGTGTGTGTGTGTACCTGATGGAGTGGGCAGCAGTAAGGACCCAGGAGTCAGAGATGAGAGTTCCCCCTCAGGTGTGTGTGTGTGTGTGTACCTGATGCAGTGGGCAGCAGTAAGGACCCAGGAGTCAGAGATGAGAGTTCCCCCTCAGGTGTGTGTGTGTGTGTACCTGATGCAGTGGGCAGCAGTAAGGACCCAGGAGTCAGAGATGAGAGTTCCCCCTCAGGTGTGTGTGTGTGTGTACCTGATGCAGTGGGCAGCAATAAGGACCCAGGAGTCAGAGATGAGAGTTCCCCCTCAGGTGTGTGTGTGTGTGTACCTGATGCAGTGGGCAGCAGTAAGGACCCAGGAGTCAGAGATGAGAGTTCCTCCACACATGTGGTACCAGTTGCCATCCCTGGTGAACTGCAGAGAGATCTGAAAGAAGGACAAATAACATCATGAAAATTACATGAAAGAATGTAATGTTTGGTGTGTGTATATGTCTGTGTGTGTGTGTGTGTGTGTGTGTGTGTGTGTGTGTGTGAGAGAGAGAGAGATACTGTACCTGCCAGGGCCAGCTATGGGGTCTGGTCTCCTCTCCTCCAACTACTCTCGTCACCACAGGGGGGAAGGTGGGCAGCCCACAACAGTAGGCTAAACACACACACACACACACACACACACACACACACACACACACACATATACACACAAACATTAGGAAATGCAACAATTTTTGGAAATGTTATCTTATTTATAGAAATTGTGCAAAATATAATTTCTTTCCCTTTTATAAAAATGAAATTGAATTTAAATTGCATTTTGTTATTAAATTGCATTTAATAACAGAGTTATTAAATTGCATTTAATAACAAAAATTGCAACAAAAATGGCATTTAATTGCATTTAATAACAAAAAATAAATTAAATTGGTGCAAAAAAATAATTTAGCATTTTTATAAACAACTTCCTGATGTTTCCTAAAATTCCTTATAGCTGTTATGTACCATGCTGACCACTACGTGGTGCTGTTCCATATTCTCTCAAATGATGTGCTGGTACAGTAGAAAGGTGGGATGCATTCAAAACTGTTAGCTTACTTTGCAATGCTATCATTTCATCAGATAACTTTAAGCCCATTCACGTTGTATAGTCAAACACACAAATATACAAGTCCAGTGGATGCCACAGATTCTCGTATCATGTAGACTAATGCAGTGTGTCCAAAGAAATGTTACGTGGCAAACATGGCCTCATGATTTGATCTCAAGTGTACAGAGTAGCCACTATTACCTTCGGTCTGTAAAATTATAACCGAACCCGTGTGTGTGTGTGTGTGTGTGTGTGTGTGTGTGAGAGAGAGAAAGACAAAGCAATTACCTTCGGCGACAAGAGCTATGAGCAACACGAACTTCAGCATGGTTCAAACACACTAAAGAATCTAAAACTAATCCTAGGTTAGTCCTCCCACATACAGAGTTTGCACACGCACAGTGGAAGATTAACCCATACTGAGAACACCTGCGAAAGGCAATCTCTTTCTCATAGCACCTCAGAAAAACACAGTGTGTATTATCCCACTGAACTCTGGAAGCACCTCACTTTTGATTATTGAAGCATTTTATGGGTTGTTGATGTTGTTGCTGCTGAAGTTTGAGCTGATGTACTGTCAGGAGTCCTCTCTGATCACCAGAGGGAAGTCAGTGGTCTAAACCCCGGACTAAACCCCTGAGCTGGAAGTCAGTGGTCTAAACCCCTGAGCTGGAAGTCAGTGGTCTGAACCCCTGAGCTGTACACTGGTGTCGGAGGGTGTCCATGTCGGCCTCGGTGTCTTGATCCACTGTATTAGTCACTAAGAATATGGTCTTTTCAAGCCTCAGCTGATTTGTATTTCAAGTGATTGTTTTATAAATGTGTAAACATGTGAGCATTAAACAGTGTGTGTCTGGCTCTGCCCTGATTTCTCATAACCTTTTAAAGCTATTTATTTAAGGAGTTTTGTGGAAAATGTTTAGTCTGGTTAAGCAGGTAGGTTATTTGGGGCTGATTTGGTGACATCACACAGGTAGGCTGTTAGGGGCTGATTTGGTGACATCACACAGGTAGGCTGTTAGGGGCTGATTTGGTGACATCACACCAAATGTGACATCTGCTTAAGCATCTAGTTTCATGTCTTGTATGTAAGTATGTAAGTATGTAACCTTAATATTGACCATCTATTTTCATGTCTTGTATGTAAGTATGTAGCCTTAATATTGACCATCTAGTTTCATGTCTTGTATGTAAGTATGTAAGTATGTAGCCTTAATATTGACCATCTAGTTTCATGTCTTGTATGTAAGTATGTAACCTTAATATTGACCATCTAGTTTCATGTCTTGTTGTATGTAAGTATGTAAGTATGTAACCTTAATATTTACCATCTAGTTTCATGTCTTGTATGTAAGTATGTAAGTATGTAACCTTAATATTGACCATCTAGTTTCATGTCTTGTTGTATGTAAGTATGTAAGTATGTAGCCTTAATATTGACCATCTAGTTTCATGTCTTGTAAGTATGTAAGTATGTAACCTTAATATTGACCATCTAGTTTCATGTCTTGTATGTCAGTATGTAAGTATGTAACCTTAATATTGACCATCTAGTTTCATGTCTTGTATGTAAGTATGTAACCTTAATATTGACCATCTAGTTTCATGTCTTGTTGTATGTAAGTATGTAAGTATGTAGCCTTAATATTGACCATCTAGTTTCATGTCTTGTAAGTATGTAAGTATGTAGCCTTAATATTGACTATCTAGTTTCATGTCTTGTATGTAAGTATGTAAGTATGTAACCTTAATATTGACCATCTAGTTTCATGTCTTGTTGTATGTAAGTATGTAAGTATGTAACCTTAATATTTACCATCTAGTTTCATGTCTTGTATGTAAGTATGTAAGTATGTAACCTTAATATTGACCATCTAGTTTCATGTCTTGTTGTATGTAAGTATGTAAGTATGTAGCCTTAATATTGACCATCTAGTTTCATGTCTTGTTGTATGTAAGTATGTAAGTATGTAGCCTTAATATTGACCATCTAGTTTCATGTCTTGTAAGTATGTAAGTATGTAGCCTTAATATTGACCATCTAGTTTCATGTCTTGTATGTAAGTATGTAAGTATGTAAGCTTAATATTGACCATCTAGTTTCATGTCTTGTTGTATGTAAGTATGTAAGTATGTAACCTTAATATTTACCATCTAGTTTCATGTCTTGTATGTAAGTATGTAAGTATGTAACCTTAATATTGACCATCTAGTTTCATGTCTTGTTGTATGTAAGTATGTAAGTATGTAGCCTTAATATTGACCATCTAGTTTCATGTCTTGTTGTATGTAAGTATGTAAGTATGTAGCCTTAATATTGACCATCTAGTTTCATGTCTTGTAAGTATGTAAGTATGTAGCCTTAATATTGACCATCTAGTTTCATGTCTTGTATGTAAGTATGTAAGTATGTAAGCTTAATATTGACCATCTAGTTTCATGTCTTGTATGTAAGTATGTAGCCTTAATATTGACCATCTAGTTTCATGTCTTGTATGTAAGTATGTAAGTATGTAACCTTAATATTGACCATCTAGTTTCATGTCTTGTATGTAAGTATGTTACCTTAATATTGACCATCTAGTTTCATGTCTTGTATGTAAGTATGTAACCTTAATATTGACCATCTAGTTTCATGTCTTGTTGTATGTAAGTATGTAAGTATGTAGCCTTAATATTGACCATCTAGTTTCATGTCTTGTATGTAAGTATGTAAGTATGTAACCTTAATATTGACCATCTAGTTTCATGTCTTGTAAGTATGTAAGTATGTAAGTATGTAGCCTTAATATTGACCATCTAGTTTCATGTCTTGTTGTATGTAAGTATGTAAGTATGTAGCCTTAATATTGACCATCTAGTTTCATGTCTTGTAAGTATGTAAGTATGTAGCCTTAATATTGACCATCTAGTTTCATGTCTTGTATGTAAGTATGTAAGTATGTAAGCTTAATATTGACCATCTAGTTTCATGTCTTGTATGTAAGTATGTAGCCTTAATATTGACCATCTAGTTTCATGTCTTGTATGTAAGTATGTAAGTATGTAACCTTAATATTGACCATCTAGTTTCATGTCTTGTATGTAAGTATGTTACCTTAATATTGACCATCTAGTTTCATGTCTTGTATGTAAGTATGTAACCTTAATATTGACCATCTAGTTTCATGTCTTGTTGTATGTAAGTATGTAAGTATGTAGCCTTAATATTGACCATCTAGTTTCATGTCTTGTATGTAAGTATGTAAGTATGTAACCTTAATATTGACCATCTAGTTTCATGTCTTGTATGTAAGTATGTAACCTTAATATTGACCATCTAGTTTCATGTCTTGTAAGTATGTAAGTATGTAGCCTTAATATTGACCATCTAGTTTCATGTCTTGTATGTAAGTATGTAAGTATGTAAGCTTAATATTGACCATCTAGTTTCATGTCTTGTATGTAAGTATGTAAGTATGTAGCCTTAATATTGACCATCTAGTTTCATGTCTTATATGTAAGTATGTAAGTATGTAACCTTAATATTGACCATCTAGTTTCATGTCTTGTATGTAAGTATGTAAGTATGTAGCCTTAATATTGACCATCTAGTTTCATGTCTTGTATGTAAGTATGTAAGTATGTAACCTTAATATTGACCATCTCGTTTCATGTCTTGTATGTAAGTATGTAAGTATGTAACCTTAATATTGACCAGTATCCTAAGCTGTGTGATGCACTCTGTGTCCTACATGTGTTCACTTATCATGCTGGGAGATTCTAAACCATTTTGTTTATCACACTTTTCATTTGGGTCAGTGTGGGTCTCCTGGGCCTTAACCTTTCCCTGCTCACTTTATCATTTGGGACTCAGTGTGGGTCTCCTGGGCCTTAACCTTTCCCTGCTCACTTTATCATTTGGGACTCAGTGTGGGTCTCCTGGGCCTTAACCTTTCCCTGCTCACTTTATCATTTGGGACTCAGTGTGGGTCTCCTGGACCTTAACCTTTCCCTGCTCACTTTATCAAAATCTTTGGGTGTTTTTTGTTGTGCTAAAAGAGATGAGATTGTGTGTGTGTGTGTGTGTGTGTGTTCAGTAGTGTTAAACCACAGGTCTGCCCATGCGTTCACTGTCCATGTGTTCTCTGTCTGTGTGATTTTTAGCAGCTCAGTCAAAGATCCTTGATCACTGACCTTGTTCGATCAACCCATCTGACCCTAACAGGCCTTGACCTTTGACCCTTGCTCTCTAATGTGGTCCTGATCGGTGTGTGCCCTTCATGTTCAGTAATCCATCACACAGACCACAGGCTCTGCTCTTTCTCCAACCAGCTTCAGACAGACACAGGCAGGACTCATCACTCCTCAGCTCTTTATTGGCTCCCACTGACTGGTCTAAACAGCTCACAGTGGTGGAGGTGGGCACTGATCAGCGATCAGCAGTGGAGGTGGTGGTGGTCAGCACTGGGTGGAGCATCAGGTGGTGGTGGCAGAGGTGTGTGGGTTTTCAGCAGTGGGTCACAGCACAGGCAGTGGGGGGTCGACTTATCTGCCATACTGGGTCATAATCTACAGCAATGCAGAGGGAGGGGGAGGGAGAGAATGTGTATGTGAGAATATTAATGTGTGTGTGTGTGTGTATGGTAAGATACTTACACTGTCTCCACCTTTACGTGTGTGTGTGTGTGTGTAAGTGTAACACACTGTTGATTCAGAATGTGTATGCACTGACTCTGATGATGAACACAGGGGGTCTCTGCACCTGTGTGTGTGTGTGTGTGTGTGTAATACTTACACTGTTGATCCAGGAAGTGTATGCGCTGACTCTGGTGAACACAGAGGGTCGTTGCTCCTGGTTACAGGAAGAAGCTCCAAAGCTGACAATTCCGTGCACCTCCCAGATTCCGTTGGAGTTCTGGCAGTTCAGGGGGCCTCCGGAGTCTCCCTGGAGACACATCAGCCAATCAGATGTGACGTATTACCACCGGACACACACGCATGCAGCCTCTGAAATGCTAAACCTGTAAAGCTGCTTCTGAACCCATAGTCATTAACCCTAATAATTGTATTCATTTATTTAATGCAGTAATATGTGACTGCACTTCTATTCTGGCTGTCATGGAGCATATATATGTCTCAGTCCATCTCCCACAGGTTTTCTGTAAATGCAGATAAGATAGTACTTTATTTATGCTGAGAAATCCAGTGTGAATCAATCCGTAGCCCTGTTTGAGGTCACCAAGTGCTGTATGTAGAAAATAGAGCCAGAAAATTTGGTACAAATACACCAACTAGCAATCCAGCAGCTAGCATTAACAGAATGGGGCATAAAGGACATGAAACTGAAAAGGAGTTTCTGTGCCCCGTTCGGCTAGTGTTAGCGGCCAACTTACAATTCTGTCTACGTTGTTTCAAATTTTCTTTAGTCTTTTTCTCAAACAAACAAAAAGGTTATAAACGGATTGACATTGGATTTCTCCACATTTCAAACATTGGAAATTTAGAGTGAAGGTTGTGCTTGTGTGTGCAGTCTGAGGTTCCGGGGTGTTCTGGTGTCTCAGCTGCAAAAAACATTCTCCACATTCTGTCGTTCCAGGGTGCTAATGAAAATAGTGTTCTACGGACTCACCATGCTGGATCCCAAAGTCTCGTCTCATCCTGAGACACCCAGGCTCCTCATGCCGTATGTATATGTCTTGCATAATCCTTCTGTTTGACCTTTAGATGACCTTTTTGACCTTAGATGATGTAGAACGTGGTGTGTTCTGCAGTGTTCTAGCGTCTCACCATGCAGGAACCGACTTTTCCATCTCCGCCTGCACACACCATCTTGTCTGTGAGCAGGAAGCTCCACCAGTCGGGCTGCTTGCAGATGTTGTACTCCACCACAGGAAGTAGAGCCTGCTGCAGCGTGTCAGAGCCCTCGCCATTGGCTGAGGCCAGCACAGGTACGGCAGGGGAAAGGAGACACACAGAGCAGCACAGTTTAGTGTCTCAACTTAAGCACACATATACTGTAGTAACCCCAGTGGTTTATGGCATAGTAGGCTATTAAGAGCTAGCATTATGGGTAGCCTAGTGCTCAGCCACGGTGTTATCATCACTCATTCAGTCCCGCAGCAATGATGATCCTTACTTGTTCTTCTTTGTAATTGAGGTTATAGTCTACGATGACCAAAATATAATCTCTGGCTAAACACCATACACATACTACCATGATAAGGGGTGTGTCCATGCGTGAGTATATATATGTTACTGGCAAGTGGGGGGGGGACTCACTGGAGAGGCGTCCCCAGCCCGTCACGTAGCAGGAAGCCTGGTGAGGCAGGATGAAGCCAGAGGGGGGGAGGCAGGCCGGCTGCACCATATCGGATAGCTCTATGGTGTGATCCAGCCATAGCAGGGCTATGTCATTACTGAGGCACACACACACACACACACACACAGACATTGAACAAAAGGTATACTGTATATAGACACTGACTCTCACTTTCATTCATCCTGCTGTTTATTACTGCACTACACAAACCTGTGTATGTATCTGTGTGTGTGTTTGTGTGTGTTCCTGCAAGCTCACCGGGTGAGATGATCATCATATTGCGAATGGACAAATATTTTAGCTACTGGCACAGTCATGGATCCCTGTTCCACCACACTGAGACGGTGTTTACCCAGCAGCACCCTGTATTTGTAGCTCTGACTGACAGACAGGGGGCAGCAGAGAGCGCAGTTAGCAAAAGGCCGAGAGCTGCTGGAAGCCTTGAGGAGGTGAGGATCATTAGAAAACACATCTATGTGTGTGTGTGTGAGTGAGAGAGAGAAAGAAATACAAACTTGATGCAGTGGGCAGCTGTAAGGACCCAGTCTGGGGTGAGGAGGGTTCCTCCACAGGAAGAGAACCAGACGCTTCCAAACTCATGCTGAAGGCTGACCTGAGATAGGCATGGACCTTTCAGTCACGTGGTAAACCTCAGCAAGGCTAACACATTAGCACTTAGATGTAAACCTCAACAAAGCTAACACATAGGCACTTAGATGTAAACCTCAGCAAGGCTAACACATTAGCACTTAGATGTAAACCTCAACAAAGCTAACACATAGGCACTTAGATGTAAACCTCAGCAAGGCTAACACATTAGCACTTAGATGTAAACCTCAACAAAGCTAACACATAGGCACTTAGATGTAAACCTCAGCAAGGCTAACACATTAGCACTTAGATGTAAACCTCAGCAAGGCTAACACATTAGCACTTAGATGTAAACCTCAACAAAACTAACACATTAGCACTTAGATGTAAACCTCAACAAAACTAACACATTAGCACTTAGATGTAAACCTCAGCAAGGCTAACACAGGGCTGCCTCCTCTCACAAAATTAGCATGAGACACATGCACTTGCCAGCCTTCACACACCCTCACATCACACCTCCAGTTTCTCACATAAAAGACTAAGGTGTGAGTTAAGAAACATAAATTTATATGCCACACTCAGTTTGTCCTAAATGCATTCATGGACATATTTGCATATTTGCCACAAACAAGTAGGTTAGTCATTGATTTTCTAGGCTGTTTTAAATCATTTTAAAAATAGACAGAGAACAATATACTGAGGAGACAGTGTTTCAAAGAGGGAATGAAAGGGAGAGAATATTAGTCACATAACAGGCCCTGAGGAATGCTCTAGAACCAATAAGAAAAATAAATAAGAACTAAAGTAATATAAACTATTTAAGTATGACATTTTTACATTTTACAAATGTTTACAGACATTTTTAAGCACACACTTTGTGTGCACATTCTCACCTGTGGCCAAGCCCTAACTTTTTGTGTTTAAACACTGTTCAAGGGATGTACAATTGAACTGTTTTTGGTGTCGTTCAGGCAAAGAAGTTTGGAGGGAATAACCTCCGTACAACCTACAGCCGCTACAAAAAAAACCTTCCCTTCGGGAAGCTCAGGGGCACCAAGGACGGTGCATGTGCTTTATGCACTTATGGTCTGCACTCCAGTCCATCATTTCCAGTGTTCATGCTTACTAGCATGAGACTAGCGCCACCCAATGTTAAGGAGGGTTATTGCACGCGATGAGTAGTTGGCAACAGTCGAAGCGGTGTGTCTCGATGTGACTGTTTTGCCGAACAAGGAAGACAAGAGACAACAGAGTAGTTGGCTGTTCGTTTGAGTCTGGGCGGTGTGGAGACTGCTTTAAAATAATTTGGCATGATCATAAGATATACCACAAGATACCTTTAATATTGAGTAAAAGTAATGAAACACTATTGTTCTAAATATTTTAATTCAAATTGTGAATTATGTCAGCCAAGACAACCACTGAAACATCAAGTGGTGCAACCAGCCATTTAAATTATGTTTTTGTGAGTATTGTGTCTGGAGATCATTTGACGAGACGTACTGAGTGTCAGGGTTGGTAACTCACTTTAAAATTAGGCAATTAAATGATTTTAGGACAATATCTGCTAGCATAGGTTACACGTCAAATGGTATGACCTCTGCAAAACATGAATACATCATAATAATAATAAAAGATTGCAGTTTATGTAAAAATATGTTTGAATATTTACACCAAATTGAAGTGTTTACATAGTTGTTACGCGATTTAACTCCTTTCTGTTTCAGGCCAATTTTTTCAAATTTAGACTCAAAAGTAAGTTATTTGTGATGGCAATTACATTATTTTTTATTATTTAAATAGATTTTTTGTCATTTTTTGTCCTTTCTGCTGCCGGTTGGTGTAACTGATTCATACAGTATCAACAGCAGTAACTCGTATTTTTCATTCAAATTTCATTTTGCACAAAAAGTCTGTATGGAAAATAACTTTGTCCTCTCCTATATTGTAATAATGTGTGTAAAAACCTTTTTACTCAAATGGCCGAAGCACAGGCAGAAAGAAGGCATGTTTGCAACAAGCAGCGTGACACAGCAATGGGACATTAAAACTAAACCAACTTATTTCACTGAGTGCACTGAGATAAACACTAGGAGGGTGAAATATGAAATTGTTGTTGTGGTTACACCATTTAATTAGAGTTCTGATCTGTTTTTGATTAAAAATGATATAAATGTCATATCAAATATTATGAAACCAACAGAAGTACAAAATATAGATTTTTGAAAAGTTGGCAGGTGAAGTTGTATGTAATCATGTTTTTAATGTGCTCAGGTGTGTAGAGGAGTTCTATATGCAGGGGCAGGTGTGGTGAGCTGTGTTCAGGTGTGTAGAGGAGTTCTACTCTTACAGGGGCAGGTGTGGTGTGTTGTGTTCAGGTGTGTAGAGGAGTTCTACTCTTACAGGGGCAGGTGTGGTGTGTTGTGTTCAGGTGTGTAGAGGAGTTCTACTCTTACAGGGGCAGGTGTGGTGTGTTGTGTTCAGGTGTGTAGAGGAGTTCTACTCTTACAGGGGCAGGTGTGGTGTGTTGTGTTCAGGTGTGTAGAGGAGTTCTACTCTTACAGGGGCAGGTGTGGTGTGTTGTGCTCAGGTGTGTAGAGGAGTTCTACTCCTACAGGGGCAGGTGTGGTGTGTTGTGCTCAGGTGTGTAGAGGAGTTCTACTCCTACAGGGGCAGGTGTGGTGTGTTGTGCTCAGGTGTGTAGAGGAGTTCTACTCCTACAGGGGCAGGTGTGGTGTGTTGTGCTCAGGTGTGTAGAGGAGTTCTACTCCTACAGGGGCAGGTGTGGTGTGTTGTGCTCAGGTGTGTAGAGGAGTTCTACTCCTACAGGGGCAGGTGTGGTGTGTTGTGCTCAGGTGTGTAGAGGAGTTCTACTCCTACAGGGGCAGGTGTGGTGTGTTGTGCTCAGGTGTGTAGAGGAGTTCTACTCCTACAGGGGCAGGTGTGGTGTGTTGTGCTCAGGTGTGTAGAGGAGTTCTACTCCTACAGGGGCAGGTGTGGTGTGTTGTGCTCAGGTGTGTAGAGGAGTTCTACTCCTACAGGGGCAGGTGTGGTGTGTTGTGCTCAGGTGTGTAGAGGAGTTCTACTCCTACAGGGGCAGGTGTGGTGTGTTGTGCTCAGGTGTGTAGAGGAGTTCTACTCCTACAGGGGCAGGTGTGGTGTGTTGTGCTCAGGTGTGTAGAGGAGTTCTACTCCTACAGGGGCAGGTGTGGTGTGTTGTGCTCAGGTGTGTTCTGGTGTGTGGAGAGACACCCCGTACCTGCCAGGGCCAGCTGTTGGGAGTGGCCTCTTGCCCGCCCACCACACGACTCACAGACGGAGGGACCGCCGGCTTGCCACAGGAGTAGGCTGAGGCTGAACACCGACATCCAGAGCATTGTGCACACACACACACACACACACACACACACACACACACACACATTAGTGACTTACCACAGGCATACACATCAGTGAACATACACACACACACACAGGTGAATTACTTACCATAGGCAACCACAGTTGTGAACAGGACCAGCAGCTTCATGTTGGTGTCTGTAACTGTTCTCTCCCTATCCCAAGGCTTTTATACACACACACACACACACATACACACACACACACACTGTAACATGATGCCCTGAACGATATGTCAGACAACTCCTGGGAATCAGCACAGCTGCTCTTATAAATGCTAAACCTCAAATGATAACCTCAAATAACCTCAAACCCCAAACAATGTTGAAGAGGTTTTGCTCTCAGTGTCATAACACGAAAGAGATTCACAAACTCAAAATCGAAAACCGCCACCACAACAGTCAGTCACGGCCGGCCAGCCAGTTGCAAAGTCGCGGATAGAGTTAGTGCAAGACAAAAAAGGTTCTGGGCTTCTCAGCGTCCCCAGAGAGATCTCCACAACTCATTATCAACACTGCCAACAGCAAGGCAGACATGCGAGAGATAGGAGTCCCCATCAAGGAGCTACTCCAACGCCAAGCGCAGCTGGGTGCCCTGCTCTACTGACTGTATCCATCACAGAATCACCACCCACAGGACCATGTTCCCTCCTGCAGCCTACCGTGGACGTTGGCAGTGAAGGCCCAGGTACACTCAATCTTTTCCATCAAGGTGTACTCAATCTTCTCCATCCCTGTTGATGCTGAACCGCAACCGGTTTGCACCTCTCGCTGACCTGGGGGCTGACCTCAGGGCTGACCTGGGGGCTGACCTGGGGGCTGACCTGGGGGCTGACCTCGACTCAAGCACAGCGGTGGCTCATGCGGTCACAGATTGAAGCTGGGTCTGGGTTTACTGTCCAAAAGGCAGAGAAAGCACAGCTCTCACAACACATCCAGGTCATTGTGCGATGGATTGCCGCCAGACTCCACCTCTGCTCCGCTCAACAAACGTCTTCGGCTATCAGCCCCGCGCCGCTCTCTCCAGTGAACCCCAGTCCACCGTCACAGGACCCAGAGACCACACTGTGGGTAGGACCTGGTCTACGCCTCCGGCCACTCCAGGAGCTTACCCTGTGGCTCTCTGGGTGCGTGAAGGGCGAATGCTCTATGCCCTGCTGATTTTCTCCGCACCTCTGGGACAGTCAGGAGACCAGCGGCAGGCGCTAATCCATGTAAGGCTTTGTATGTGAGCAGAAGGATTTTCAAAATCAACTCTGGCTTGTATAGGCAGCCAGTGTAGAGAAGCTAAGATAGATAGTATGTGATCAAATGACTTCTTCCTTGTTAGGAAAGCAGACTTTGTAACAGCTTTGATATAGGGCTGAAAGGTTAGGGTAGAGTCAAACAGTATAGTACTGGTTTTTGACAGGAAGGTTCTCACTAATAGTACAGTTATCAATGGTGAGAGACAGATTCTCAGGTAAGTTGTTGCATTTAGGTCTCACTATTAGTAAGTCAGTTTTATCAGCATTTGGCAACATAAAGTTCTTGCACGTCCATTTTGTAGTTTCTACCAGACACGCTTGTAGATTCAGGAATTGAAATTTATCATTCTGTAGTGTGGGAACATAAAGTTCTGTGTCATTAGCATAGCAATGAAAATGAATGTCACATTTGCTGATAACTGCACCCAGGTGGAGCATATGGATGGAGAGTAGCAAAGGGCCGAGTACTGACCCCTGGGGTTACAGCGCACCTAACACAATTCAGTGCAGAGCAAGTGTTGTTAAAAACCATGTGCTGGGTTCTGTATGACAGATAAGACTGAAACCAGGAGAAGACTGTCCCTTTTATCCCGATGTGCTCCTCAAGGTGGCTGGGGAGTATATTATGGTCTGTGGTGTCAGTGTGCTTCTCAAGGTGGCTAGGGAGTATATTATGGTCTGTGGTGTCAGTGTGCTTCTCAAGGTGGGTTAGGAGTATATTATGGTCTGTGGTGTCAAAAGCTGCACTCAGGTCAAAAAACAGTAAAAGAGATGGTCCACCAGTGTCACTGTAGCAGATCATTTGTAACTCTGATCAGGGCCGTTTCTGTAGAATGCCCAGACTCAGCCAGACTGAAATTTTTCAAAGAGGTTATTTAGGGACAGGTGGGCAGTAAGCTGTTGTGCAACAACCCATTCAAGGACCTTGGACATAAAGGGTAGATTGGATACAGGTCTATAACCCTCCGCTGGGCGCACAGCATTCTCAGGGACTCCCCTCATCCAGCCAACAGACTCTTTCAGCTCCTCCCCTACAAGAGGCACTTTAGGAGCCTTCAGACTAAAACCAGCAAGTTCAGGAACAGCTTCTTCCCCACAGCTGTCACCCTACTGAACTCTGTCCCCTGCTGAACCTTCCTATTCACACTACACTGTGGCATAATCTGTTCACAGCTCTTCTCTTGACTACTGTACATACGTCCATAGCACTTTGCCCATCTTCTACTACACATCTGTACACCTGTGTGTATATATATATATATATTAATATATCTACACAGCTGTATATTTGTCCATATTTTATTTGTCCATAGCATCTCCCCACAGTGCTAGTCTGGATTTGATCCCATTGAGCTCGTTGTCTCAGGAGGCATTTTAACCTGTTCAATCAGCAAACAGGGAGGGGTTGTGAATGCGGGGCTAGAATGCTATCAGTCAAGGCAAGCTATCAGTCAGGGGCTGATCCAATCTTTTTAAACTTAAACATCTCAAGCACGCAATCGAATCTCACTGCCAAATGCCCAGACACTCTGTACAAAACAAATGTGTAGAACGAGAGTCTAATTTCCCAGCACAGCTCAGTAAGTCCCAGCACAGCTCAGTGAGTCCCAGCACAGCTCAGTGAGTCTCAGTGAGTCCCAGCACAGCTCAGTGAGTCTCAGTGAGTCCCAGCACAGCTCAGTGAGTCCCAGCACAGCTCAGTGAGTCTCAGTGAGTCCCAGCATAGCTCAGTAAGTCCCAGCATAGCTCAGTGAGTCTCAGTGAGTCCCAGCATAGCTCAGTAAGTCCCAGCATAGCTCATTGAGTCTCAGCATAGCTCATTGAGTCCCAGCATAGCTCAGTGAGTCTCAGTGAGTCCCAGCACAGCTCAGTGAGTCCCAGCATAGCTCAGTGAGTCTCAGTGAGTCCCAGCATAGCTCAGTAAGTCCCAGCATAGCTCATTGAGTCTCAGCATAGCTCATTGAGTCCCAGCATAGCTCAGTGAGTCTCAGTGAGTCCCAGCACAGCTCAGTGAGTCCCAGCACAGCTCAGTGAGTCTCAGTGAGTCCCAGCACAGCTCAGTAAGTCCCAGTGAGTCCCAGCACAGCTCAGTGAGTCCCAGCACAGCTCAGTGAGTCTCAGTGAGTCCCAGCATAGCTCAGTAAGTCCCAGTGAGTCCCAGCACAGCTCATTGAGTCCCAGCATAGCTCAGTGAGTCTCAGTGAGTCCCAGCACAGCTCAGTGAGTCCCAGCACAGCTCAGTGAGTCCCAGCACAGCTCAGTAAGTCCCAGCACAGCTCAGTGAGTCCCAGCATAGCTCAGTAAGTCCCAGCATAGCTCATTGAGTCTCAGCATAGCTCATTGAGTCCCAGCATAGCTCAGTGAGTCTCAGTGAGTCCCAGCACAGCTCAGTGAGTCCCAGCATAGCTCAGTGAGTCTCAGTGAGTCCCAGCACAGCTCAGTAAGTCCCAGCATAGCTCAGTGAGTCTCAGTGAGTCCCAGCACAGCTCAGTAAGTCCCAGCACAGTTCAGTGAGTCTCAGTGATTCCCAGCATAGCTCAGTGAGTCTCAGCATAGCTCACTGAGTCCCAGCATAGCTCATTGAGTCTCAGTGAGTCCCAGCGAGTCCCAGCATAGCTCAGTGAGTCCCAGCATAGCTCAGTGAGTCTCAGCATAGCTCACTGAGTCCAGTAGCGGTTTTAGGCATGGGCGAACAGGGCAGCCGTCCGGGGGGCCATTTCGTAGGGGCGGCACGAGTGCTTAGGAAAAAAAAACTCTGAATATCTATCATATCACTGTGTGGGCAATTGGCACATTGGTGCCCCCTAACTGCAGGCGTCCTTGTTTGCTGAGAAGGTGCCATGCACAGAAGCTGTGTGTGAGAAGGGCAAAGGGGAGGGGGCGCAGGGAAAAGTTTACCTCTGGGTTGCAAATGCAACGCAACGCCAAGGAGTGAACGGGGATCCACTGTATAGAGCAACACTCTAATCAGAAGTTATATTGTTTTGGGCATTGACAATATTTTTTTCGTTTCTTTCGGTTCATGGTTCACTGTTGAACCGCCACTGACTGAGTCCCAGCATAGCTCAGTGAGTCCCAGCATGGCTCAGTGAGTCTCAGTGAGTCCCAGCAAGTCCCAGCATAGCTCAGTGAGTCCCAGCATGGCTCAGTGAGTCTCAGTGAGTCCCAGCAAGTCCCAGCATAGCTCAGTGAGTCCCAGCATAGCTCAGTGAGTCCCAGCATAGCTCAGTGAGTCTCAGCACAGCTCACTGAGTCCCAGCATTGCTCAGTGAGTCTCAGTGAGTCCCAGCATAGCTCAGTCTCAGTGAGTCTAAGCATAGATCAGTGAGTCCCAGCATAGCTCAGTGAGTCCGCTCTTGATTATTACACAGGAATGAGAGTATAGTTCCATGACATATGGGCTTAGATAATCCACACATTTCATTTTCCATCGATCTTAGTGCACCTTGTAACTACAGCAGTCATGTTTTAAACAGGAAAAATATAAGAAATTTGTGGATTTAAGCAAAATGCTAAAGATGCTAGTGGCAACCAATGGATTTAATGATAAATTCTAACCTGAAGCTAAATACACTACGGTCAGACTAAGTCAATGGCTGGATGAACTGAAGAAAGGTAAAACTCAGTTGTTTAACTCTAGAGGAGATGGAAAATGAGTAAATTGGCCAAAATGGTGGCATATCCCTTTAAAGCTCCTACTCAGATTGACAGACACCATATCCTCCTCTAGCAGGCCATACAAACAGCTTATTAAGGCTCCTATTCTGATTGACAGACCTACTTTATACCCCAAACAGCCCAGATAAACAAGAGGAGGGGCAGACTTACCATAGAAAACCAGAACAGGGAGCACAGACTTACCATAGAAAACCAGAGCAGGGAGCACAGACTTACCATAGAAAACCAGAGCAGGGAGCACACAAACACAGATGAATTACTTACCGCAGGTAACCACAGCAGTGAACAGGACCAGCAGCTTCATAATTGTGTCTGTAACTGTTCTCTCCCTAACCGAAGGCATTTATACATACATGCACACACACACACACACACACACACACACACACACACACACACACATACACGAGATACATCAGAATGAATCATTTCATGGGAAGGTGCACAGCTGACCACAAAGCTAAAATATCATTGCTATATGGAGAGCCACATGCATTACGCTGTGCATTTAGTGTGTGTGTGTGTGTGTGTGTGTGTGTGTGTGTGTGTGTGTGTGTGTGTGTGTGTGTGTGTGTGTGTGCTATACTCAGTGCTGCTGTCCACATGCACCTGTCAGCAGTGTAGATTAATGATGCACTATGCACTACGCTTATGCATCCAGGGACATCAGACAGCTGTGTGATACTCACTGCTCTTGGCCTGTTGTGTTTGTGTTTATGTGTGTTGTGATGCATATGCCCTCAGTTTATATGGTTTTATATGGTGTCTGTCTGTCTGTCTATCTCCATGCTCTCAGGTGTGTGTGTGCGCTTGTCTGTTTCTGTGCAATCATGTGTGTGTGTGTGTGTGTGTGTGTGTGTGTGAATGTGAGATTGGATTACACCCTGCTCAGAGTGAGGGAGAATCTTATTGACTTGAGAATGTTTGCATTGAAATTTTGTCATCTCACCAAAACTTTTTTTTAACATGTAAAATGTATTAATTTAGCTAAATTCACCTAAACAAGCTACTTAGGCTATTTCTAAACATCGTATAAAATGCTATTTTTCATATAAAATGCTATATTACTGAGTTCGATGTAGCATTCAGTACAGTCCTGTAATCTGTCCTTCCTTGTCTGCCTGATTGGAAAGATCCTCTGACTCCCCTGGGTTCATCAGGTCTGTACTCTCCCTCTCTCTCTCTAGGCCAGGGGTCTGTACTCTCCCTCTCTCTCTAGGCCAGGGGTCTGTACTCTCCCTCTCTCTCTAGGCCAGGGGTCTGTACTCTCCCTCTCTCTCTAGGCCAGGGGTCTGTACTCTCCCTCTCTCTCTAGGCCAGGGGTCAGTACTCTCCCTCTCTCTCTAGGCCAGGGGTCTCCAACCTTTTTCTCTAATTTCTATAATTATAGCCAAATCAGGTATGGATTACTAACATCAACTCTCATCAGTAAAACTGGGAAGGAGGGCAGGATGTTTGAATTAGATTAGGTCAGAGGTTTTAACAGGTTTAATACTTTTTGTGACTATGTTACAAGATTTATTTACATTTCATTCGACTCTTTGGAGCTATGGTGGGATGTGGGTGGTGGGATGCTACAGTCGCTCCAGAGCTACTTGTTGGAGACCCCTAGACCCCTGACTGTTGTTATTGGCTGCGTACAACGTGCAGGATTGGTAAACCTGCTAAAGATCATTAGCCATACCTATAGGGCCCTTTGATGGGCATCATTTCTGTCATAAGAGATTCAAGCCAATCAGAGCCAAGTTTTCACCGTGCCTTGGGAGTAATACATGCAGCCATTTTGGACAATATTTGTGAAAATGTCTGACCAGCTTGCTTCATGATGCCTGGTAGCACGGGGGGAGCAGTCTCTGGGGACAAGAGTTTATTACATGCTGTGTGCCTAATAGGGCTCCATGGCCCCTGGGTTTTAAGGGCCCCAGTGTTTCAGTGTCAAGTGGGACAAAGAGAACATGAGCAAAATAAATGGAGGTAAACCACAGGTTTATTGTGTGATTCTAGAACAGGCCTGGTTCTAGAATATGCCATTTTTCTATTCAAGAACATGCCGGTGTTTTCTGGTCATGGCTGGTCTGGCTCAGGACCCGGAGCCTCCTCAGAAGTAGACCATTTGCTGTGAGAAACAGAAAACAGAGCAATGTGTGGATGAGACACTGATTCACTCTCTCTGCACTGACAAAGGACTTGTATCAGAGAACAGAGCAACGTAGGGGGGACTGATTCACCATCAGATGCATGTACTATTGGTAGGTTGTGTGTAGGTTGTGTGTAGGTTGTGTGTAGGTTGTGTGTAGGTTGTGTGTAGGTTGTGTGTTTGAGGCACAGTATGTTTGGACACATCTTTAACAGTGATTTGTTAGTGATATTTGTCTGCCGTGCGCATGGGAAGACAGGAAGTTTATGTTGCATTTGATTAAAGAATTGAAGTGAATTGAAGTGAAGTGAAGTGAAGTGAAGTGATGTGTGTGTGTGTGTGTGTGTGTGTGTACTCACTGCGCTGATCCAGTCCCTGTAGGAGCTGACTTGTGTGAAGACGGTGGGCTTCTTAGCGAGGTTGCAGCTGATTCCAGACCCAAAGCTGACAATGCCGTGCACCTCCCATGATCCATCAGCACCCTGGCAGTTCAGGGGGCCGCCGGAGTCACCCTGTAACACACACACACACATACACACACACACACACACAGGCAGAAGCCAATTACATCCTTCCTTTTTACTCTCACAGGCTCTCAGCATGGACATTTGGTTAAGATATGTGAACAAGTGTGTGTGTGTGCAAGTGTGTGCGTCTGTGTGCATGCGTATGTATATGCGTGTGTGTGCATGTGTGCATGCGTGTGTTTTTGTGTGCGTGTGTGTGTGTGTGTGTGCGTGTACTCACGTTGCAGCCGGACACAACTCCGTCCCCTCCAGCACACACCATGGTCTCCTTGACCTGGCTGCCCCACCAGTCCCATTTGGAGCAGGTGGCGTAATCCACCACAGGGAGCAGAGCCTGCTGCAGGATATCAGCGATGGGACCGCCGGCTACACACACACACACACACACACACACACACACACAGCATTAGTAAGATCACCACAGGGAGGTGTTCAGGTAGGAAATCAGCAATGGGAGTACAAGTGGGTCTTACAGTAGAGGCGTTCCCTATCAGTGTGTGTGTGTGTGTGTGTGCGTGTGTGTGTGTGTGTGTGTGTGTGTGAGAGCATGCGTGTATGTTTGTGTGTGAGCGTGCGTGCGTGTGTGTGTGTGTGAGTGTGCATGTGGGTGTGTGTGTGAGCGTGTGTGTGTGTGTGAGTGTGCGTGCGTGTGTGTGTGTGTGCAGTGCAGGGTCATACTGTATATTTGTTCCCAGTGTGTGTGTGTGTGTGTGTGTGTGTATGTACTCACTGTAGACACGTCCCCATCCAGTGACGTAGCAAGGTGCATCGTGGGGCAGGATGAATCCAGCGTCGGGCAGACAGGCAGGCGTGATGGTGTCAGAAGAGGTCACAGGGGTCTGCAGCTTGATCAGGGCGATGTCATTACTGTGGAGAACACACACACACACAGAGTGTTGCTAATGACTTCACTGTCCAAGTGATGATGTGAGTATGTCCAGTGTGATGCTCTGGTTTGTACGCAGACAGTCCTTTGTTTTGAATCATTTATTCCTTTGAAGTTTGATTTTGTTTGGTTTTGTCTCTCTTGTGACTGGCCAGTGACGTGAGTGAGGGAGAGAGAAGGGGTGGGATTGGTCCCTGTGGACACCTGGCCATTTATGAGTATGTGTGCGTGTGTGTGTGTGTGTGTGTGTACGTGTGTCTGTGGGTACCGGATGAAGAAGGAGTTCCATCCCTCATGAACAATGATCTGAGCGGGGGAGATGAACTGTGACCCCTGCTCGTCCACCGTCAGGTCGTGTTTGCCCAGAGCCACACGGTAGGTGTAGCTGCTGCTGCAGGGTGGAACAGGGGATAGAGAGAACACAGAGAAGAGAGAGAGGGAGAGAAGTATGAAAGGAAAGGGACATTCAGGAAAAGAGAGAAAGATCATATCCCTGTTAGCAGATTGTTTTGATGCAGTAAGGAGCTTGTCAGCAGAGATGAGGATACAACCACAGGTGTGTGTGTGTGTGTGTGTGTGTGTGTGTGTGTGTACCTGATGCAGTGGGCAATAGTAGGAACCCAGGAGTCAGAGATGAGAGTTCCTCCTCAGATGTGTATGTGTGTGTGTGTGTGTGTGTGTGTGTGTGTGTGTCTGTACCTGATGCAGTGGGCAGCAGTAAGGACCCAGGAGTCAGAGATGAGAGTTCCTCCACACGTGTGGTACCAGTTGCCATCCCTGGTGAACTGCAGAGAGATCTGGGGGGGGAGAGAAGTAGGAAATCAAAGGGATTTAGTTCTATCTTAGGAAGTGGCTGTAACACACAATATGGAGACACTTGTTTGAGAGGGCATCATTTACTCTAGCAGTTGTTACCTATCAGTCATGCTAACACAGACAGCTAGCTGCAGAGTGCTGCTCAGACTGTTAACATGATGATGCTAGTGAATATGACAACCACTCTTCCACCTCATCTTTCAATATCGCCTCAGCTCGGATCAGCTCCACTGGAGCCTCAGCAGGGGTGGAACTAAATGGTCCCGGGTACCAGGTGCTAACGTAGCCTCAGCAGGGGTGGACCTAAATGGTCCCGGGTACCAGGCGCTAACGTAGCCTCAGCAGGGGTGGAACTAAATGGTCCCGGGTACCAGGTGCTAACGTAGCCTCAGCAGGGGTGGAACTAAATGGTCCCGGGTACCAGGCGCTAACGTAGCCTTAGCAGGGGTGGAACTAAATGTTCCTGGGTACCAGGCGCTAACGTAGCCTCAGCAGGGGTGGAACTAAATGGTCCCGGGTGCCAGGCGCTAACGTAGCCTCAGCAGGGGTGGAACTAAATGGTCCCGGGTGCCAGGTGCTAACGTAGCCTCAGTAGGAGTAGAACTAAATGGCTCCGGGTACGAGGCCCTAATGGAGCCTCAGCAGGGGTGGGACTAAATGTCCCGGGTACCAGGCGCTAACGGAGCCTCAGCAGGGGTGGAACTAAATGGTCCCGGGTACCAGGCGCTAACGGAGCGTAGAGTGGTGTCTAGAGTGGAGTTGGGTGGAGTTGAACGGTACAGGTGAAAAGCCCTATGATTCTGTGCCTGTCTGTCCAGTCATGGTGTGTATGTCTCTGTACGTATGTGTATTGTGTGTCCGTGTGTGTGTGTAAGTGTGTGAGTGTGCACGCATGTGCACCTGTGCCCGTATTAATATATAATTACTCTACCTGCCAAGACCAGCTGTGTGTGTGTGTGTGTGTGTGTGTGGTACTCTACCTGCCAAGACCAGCTGTTTGTGTGTGTGTGTGTGTGTGTGTGTGTGTGTGTGTGTGTGGTTCTGTACCTACCAAAGTCTCTGTGTTTGTGTGTGGTACTGTACCTGCCAAAGGCTGTGTGTGTGTGTGTGTGTGTGTGTGTGTGTGGTACTGTACCTGCCAAAGGCTGTGTGTGTGTGTGTGTGTGTGTGTGTGTGGTTCTGTGCGGTTCTGTGCCTGCCAAGGCCAGCTGTGTGTGTGTGTGTGTGTGTGTGTGTGTGTGTGTGTGTGTTTGCATGTGATACTGTACCTGCCAAATGCTGTGTGTGTGTGTGTGTGTGTGGTTCTGTACCTGCCAAAAGCTGTGTGTGGGGAGGTGAGGGTGGGGGTAGGTTTCTGTACTTGCCAAAGGCTGTGTGTGTGCGTGTGTGTGTGTGTGTGTGTGTGTGTGTGTGTGTGTGTGTGAGAGAGAGAGAGAGAGAGAGAGAGTGATACTGTACCTGCCAAGGCCAGCTGTGGGCTCTAGCATCTACTCCTCCCACCACCCTGGTCACAATAGGGTTGAAGGTGGGCAGCCCACAACCATAGGCTAAACACGCGCACACACACACACACACACACACACACACACACACACACACACACACACACACATACACACACACAGGTGTAAGGCTCAGGAAACACTGGACTTGCTAATGTGTTGGTTCTTGTATGACTGTTGGTTTGTGATTTGCTTTATTTACCTACAGCTCATTTTATTATTAATGTTATCAGTAATATATATATATATATATATTAATGTATATATAGTTCTATGGACCCTGCCATGAGTCTGTGATAAAGATTGAATGAATGCACACACACCCCAGACATACACAGAGAGAGAATTATATTGACCTGAGTATTCATGAGAGACGTTTTGTGTGTGTGTGTGTGTGTGTGTGTGTGTGTGTGTGTGAGATGAGCCAAGGGTCTTACCTCCAGCAACAAGAACAGCGAGGACCACAAACTTCATCATCTTCACCATCACAGCCCAGTCCCTTCCTCAGCACCCTCTTTTATACTCACGGCCATCTATGCAGGGACACACACACACACACACACACTCACTGTGTGGTTGCAACAGCTGAAGGGTCAAGATGTTTTCCCAGGGCAAATAACAGGTACCACAGATGACCACAGTTGACCCTAACCTGGACAGACAGACCCACCTGTAAATAAAATATTACCCTGTAAAAAAAAGTGCTGTTTACTTAAAAAATGTATGTAAAATATTCAAATCAAATGATGATGATCAAATGAGTTAAGTAAGCGCACTGTAAATAGTCTCTAGTGCTGTCAGTTGATTAAAAAATGAATCTAATTAATCACAACTGAAAATGTAAGTTAATCACAATTAATCACACATTTAAAGTTCCAGAATTCTTCAGCAAAGTGGCTCCTTCCTCCCTCCTCACGCCCAGCCTGTAAGAGTATAGTTGCCACGCCACAGGGTGGCATGGGTGCCACACCCCACAACAACAACAACACATTAACACATTACTGTTAGGAGACACTGTATATTTCAGCAACCTCTCAACATTTTTGTTGTTACAAAAACCCTATCAGATCTATTTACAAGGTTTCTGGGCGGTCAGTTTATGTTCTGTTCTCCTGACTGCCTACAAAGTGGCCTAGAGTCTGCTGACCAAGCACTGATTTTAAAGTATTACTGAAAGAGGCGCAGTCCAATCAGGAAATCCAACACTGAGTTCAAACGATATCTTCAATTATGTACAAAGTCTATACAATGCACTAGCATAGACTAGCATGTTGCTAAAAGTTCCTACAGTGGGCTGCTGAAACACACCGGCAGACAAAACCAAGCGAATTGATGAACTCGACCAATCACAGTCCTTGCGGTGTATATAAGTGTGGATGGTGCTGGCGGGTAGTGTGACATATGCGTCTGCATGATTCATTTGTGTAAAAAAAAAAATCACATTAATCACATCAACATTGACAGCACTAATAACGAGTAAATCACATTAATCACAATACATCAACATTTACAGCACTAATAAAGAGTAAATCACATTAATCACAACACATCAACATTGACAGCACTAATAAAGAGTAAATCACAACACATCAACATTGACAGCACTAATAAAGAGTAAATCACAACACATCAACATTGACAGCACTAATAAAGAGTAAATCACATTAATCACAACACATCAACATTGACAGCACTAAAAAAGAGTAAATCACAACACATCAACATTGACAGCACTAATAAAGAGTAAATCACATTAATCACAACACATCAACACTGACAGCACTAATAAAGAGTAAATCACATTAATCACATCAATAACGAGTAAATCACATTAATCACATCAACATTGACAGCACTAATAAAGAGTAAAGTTTCTGTTCTGCAGTGGTCCCATCTTGACATCAGACATCGTGACGGCTCACATAATGTCTCTTTTGGGCTCCATTTGAGTGTGTCGTCTCGTCCAATGTGTTCCCATTGTGTCTTTTCAGAGATGTGTAGTAACTATAGCTACACTACGCTATAACTTCACTGCATTGTTTAAGTATGTTTTGGGAGTTTCTATAACTTGAGTTATTAAAAATTTGCATATGTGGATGGTATAATGTGTGTGTGTGTATATGTGCAGGTGGTATAATGTGTGTGTGTATGCAGGTGGTATAGTGTGTGTCGATACTTACTTACTCTGGTCAATTAAAACTGTGTTGTACATGTGCTTTAGAAATCAATCGGACTTTACTATATGTAGTACTTACTGCATGCTTGGAGAAACATCTTTTCAAATGAATGTGGGGATTGTCTGGAATCTGGCAAAGGGAGAATCTTGATGTGGGGGAATCTATAGCTTTGAAATATGCTAAAGTACACTTCTGTGTGTTTGTGTGTGTGTGTGTGTGTATGTATTGAGTGTGTGTATGCAGGCCACAGGGATGGGCCCTCATCTAGCCTGTGTGTGTGCATGTGTGTGTGTGTGTTTGTGTGTATTGGCCTATGGACATCACCACAGGTCAGGCCTGTGTGTGTGTGTGTGTGTGTGTTTGTAGCCTACAGACTGCTGAAATTGGGCTAGTTGTTAGAGAGAGAGAGAGAGAGAGAGAGAGAGAGAGAGTGTGTGTGTTTAGCCTACAGACTGCTGTAGTTGGGCTTGTTGTAAAAGTGTGTGTTTGTGTGTGTATGTGTGTATAGCCTACAGACGGCTGCTATTGGGCTTCTTGTTAGTGTGTGTGTGTTTCCATTCAGCTGGTGCATTCCCAAGATAAAGGGGTATTTTGGGCTGTTTATCTGCAAGGGTAATGGAGAGTGTCTGTGTGAGCCAGATCTTACACAAGCCACCTGGGACCACAGGAGCACCTGGGCCTGATGCTGTGGCACCTCTGCCCCACGTCTCCACCCTACCTGTCCTGCACCCATCCCAATAACTGCCCCCGCCATACTGCACCCCTACCTGTCCTGCACCCATCCCAATAACTGCCCCTGCCATACTGTACCCCTACCTGTCTTACCCCTGCCACCGTAACTGCCCCCACCCTCCTGCCCCTCTTCCTTGGACGACACATTTAAGCCCAGCTCTGGATGACCCCACATGCAGTCATCATGAAAATCCTGATCCTTGCTCTGTTCGATGTTGGCGGTAAGGTGCTCCGCTCCTTGGGCAGGTGCTCGACTTTCCAGGAATCGCTCCCAATGCAACGACTCTCATGGCACTGATTTAGATTTTTTATGACGTTCATTTTGTGTGTGTGTGTGTGTGTGTGTGTGTGTGTGTGTGTGTGTGTCTGTATGTTTGTGTAGCCTACGGTTGTGGAAACCCCACCTTCCCACCAATCGTCTCCAGGGTGGTTGGAGGAGATGATGTCACAGCCCACAGTTGGCCCTGGCAGGTAAGAGACACACACACACACACACACACACACACACAGTGGGATATATGCACAATTATCAGACTATGAGTACCGGTAGTCTGGTTTGATTTAGTTCAATGTCTGCCAGACATGCATTTTAAAAGTCTGATTCCAGTTGGATTAAAGCAACAATTTGATTTTGTCTTAATGCATTAAAACAGGACTATATATGATCTTACTGTATTAAAACAGGACTATATATGGTCTTACTGTATTAAAGCAGGACTATATATGGTCTTACTGTATTAAAGCAGGACTATATATGGTCTCACTGTATTAAAGCAGGACTATATATGGTCTCACTGTATTAAAACAGGACTATATATGGTCTTACTGTATTAAAACAGGACTATATATGGTCTTACTGTATTAAAGCAGGACTATATATGGTCTCACTGTATTAAAGCAGGACTATATATGGTCTCACTGTATTAAAACAGGACTATATATGGTCTTACTGTATTAAAACAGGACTATATATGGTCTTACTGCATTAAAACAGGACTATATATGGTCTCACTGTATTAAAACAGGACTATATATGGTCTTACTGTATTAAAACAGGACTATATATGGTCTTACTGTATTAAAGCAGGACTATATATGGTCTTACTGTATTAAAGCAGGACTATATATGGTCTCACTGTATTAAAGCAGGACTATATATGGTCTCACTGTATTAAAGCAGGACTATATATGGTCTTACTGTATTAAAGCAGTGGGCTCTTTGGAAATCACTGGGCTACCTGCAGGCTACAAGAGAGGTAGGAAATGAACGCATTCACGACCGTAGCCCATTGGCCATCAACCACAAGAGAGGGACGACGCACTTCACCTGCAATAGTGAAAGTAAACTCACACCACATCGCAGATGTAGGCTGCATAACTTAACTGGCCAGTGTTAGAACAAGCTTTGTTTTGCATGCTAGTCACCCATGAAAATCTGTTTTGTTCCTTATATATTCTAGCACATTCACACAAGTTTGACAGCCCTAGTTCTGCCCTAGTTACATGTTATTGATCATTAACCCCTCTCTTATCTTGTTACTTAATGTGTTATGTGTTAACATTAACCCCTCACAGATCTGCTGTTATTACACATGCCTTATGTTACTACATGTGTTATTAATCATTAACCCCTCACAGATCTTCTGTTGTTACACATGCCTTATGTTACTGCATGTGTTATTAATCATTAACCCCTCACAGATCTTCTGTTATTACACATGCCTTATGTTACTACATGTGTTATTAATCATTAACCCCTCACACATCTTCTGTTTCAGGCGATCGCCACGAACTAAACATCCACACCAGTTGCTGTCACTGTTTATAGATCCAAATGTAGAAATAAAAAAAGTAATATTTATCTGCTATCCGTGTATTTCTCGGTCTGGTGGAGGTCATTTCTGTTCCATGAAACTCCTTAACAGTGATGTGTCTACTTAATTACTTTTGTGCTATATACCTCATCACGATCATTATTATTGACGAGTTATTTCTGATATCCATGATGTGAAAATCTGCTTTTTGTTATATGATGTCAAGTTGACGCCAACAAATCAAAGATGACAGACAGGAATAAGTGCATTAGTTATTGATAACAAATCAAAGACGACAGACAGGAATAAGTGCATTAGTTATTGATAACTTCTGCAGTTCTCTGTGAAGCTGTTAAAACAATATAATAGGGTGCAGAGCTGAAGCACACTGATCTCAGCGCTGTCCATAGGGTGCAGAGCTGAAGCACACTGATCTCAGCGCTGTCCATAGTGTTTAATAACAATATTATTCATATTAACTAGAGCTGTCAAACGATTTCAAGTTTTAATCGTGACTCATCTCATAAAATTATGAAGTTAATAGCAATTCATCTCAAATTTGCCAAAAAATAACTTTTTTAAACATCTGTAAATTGGACTTGAATACATTTCTATGAAAAATGTTGTGAACATCAGATTTTATCTGCAGCACAGCAATTATATTTCTTGAATATGTGATTGCATGGTCATGTCAATTACAATAATGATTATCTTCTCTATGATAGACAAGTTTACAGAATATGATGCACGATTATTTGGAGTTCAGGTTTTGATATTAGGCCTAGGCCTAGACTATAGCCTATTCTTTCCAAATAATATTTCAGACATTTATTAGGTAGTATGTGTTTGGAGAAATAACAGAGTATGTGTTTGGAGAAATAAGAGTGTGTGTTTGGAGAAATATCAGAGTATGTGTTTGGAGAAATAAAAGTATGTGTTTGGAGAAATATCAGAGTATGTGTTTGGAGAAATATCAGAGTGTGTGTTTGGAGAAATAAGAGTATGTGTTTGGAGAAATAAGAGTGTGTGTTTGGAGAAATAAGAGTGTGTGTTTGGAGAAATATCAGAGTATGTGTTTGGAGAAATAAGAGTGTGTGTTTGGAGAAATATCAGAGTATGTGTTTGGAGAAATATCAGAGTGTGTGTTTGGAGAAATAAGAGTATGTGTTTGGAGAAATAAGAGTGTGTGTTTGGAGAAATATCAGAGTAAGTGTTTGGAGAAATAAGAGTGTGTGTTTGGATAAATATCAGAGTATGTGTTTGGAGAAATAACAGAGTATGTGTTTGGAGAAATAAGAGTGTGTGTTTGGAGAAATATCAGATTATGTGTTTGGAGAAATATCAGAGTATGTGTTTGGAGAAATATTAGAATATGTGTTTGGAGAATAAGAGTGTGTGTTTGGAGAAATAAGAGTGGTGTGTTTGGAGAAATATCAGAGTAAGTGTTTGGAGAAATAAGAGTGTGTGTTTGGAGAAATATCAGAGTAAGTGTTTGGAGAAATAAGAGTAGGCTTTGTGTTTGGAGAAATATCAGAGTATGTGTTTGGAGAATATCAGAGTGTGTGTTTGGAGAAATATCAGAGTATGTGTTGGAGAAATAAGAGTGTGTGTTTGGAGAAATATCAGAGTGTGTGTTTGGAGAAATATCAGAGTATGTGTTTGGAGAAATATCAGAGTATGTGTTTGGAGAAATAAGAGTGTGTGTTTGGAGAAATATCAGAGTATGTGTTTGGAGAAATATCAGAGTATGTGTTTGGAGAAATAAGAGTGTGTGTTTGGAGAAATAAGAGTGTGTGTTTGGAGAAATAAGAGTGTGTGTTTTGGAGAAATATCAGAGTATGTGTTTGGAGAAATAAGAGTGTGTGTTTGGAGAAATAAGAGTGTGTGTTTGGAGAAATATCAGAGTATGTGTTTGGAGAAATAAGAGTGTGTGTTTGGAGAAATATCAGAGTATGTGTTTGGAGAAAATATCAGAATATGTCTTTGGAGAAATAAGAGTGTGTGTTTGGAGAAATGAGAGTGTGTGTTTGGAGAAATATCAGAGTAAGTGTTTGGAGAAATAAGAGTGTGTGTTTGGAGAAATATCAGAGTAAGTGTTTGGAGAAATAAGAGTAGGCTTTGTGTTTGGAGAAATATCAGAGTATGTGTTTGGAGAAATATCAGAGTGTGTGTTTGGAGAAATATCAGAGTATGTGTTTGGAGAAATAAGAGTGTGTGTTTGGAGAAATATCAGAGTGTGTGTTTGGAGAAATATCAGAGTATGTGTTTGGAGAAATATCAGAGTATGTGTTTGGAGAAATAAGAGTGTGTGTTTGGAGAAATATCAGAGTATGTGTTTGGAGAAATATCAGAGTATGTGTTTGGAGAAATAAGAGTGTGTGTTTGGAGAAATAAGAGTGTGTGTTTGGAGAAATAAGAGTGTGTGTTTGGAGAAATATCAGAGTATGTGTTTGGAGAAATAAGAGTGTGTGTTTGGAGAAATATCAGAGTATGTGTTTGGAGAAATATCAGAGTATGTGTTTGGAGAAATATCAGAATATGTGTTTGGAGAAATAAGAGTGTGTGTTTGGAGAAATAAGAGTGTGTGTTTGGAGAAATATCAGAGTAAGTGTTTGGAGAAATAAGAGTGTGTGTTTGGAGAAATATCAGAGTAAGTGTTTGGAGAAATAAGAGTAGGCTTTGTGTTTGGAGAAATATCAGAGTATGTGTTTGGAGAAATATCAGAGTGTGTGTTTGGAGAAATATCAGAGTATGTGTTTGGAGAAATAAGAGTGTGTGTTTGGAGAAATATCAGAGTGTGTGTTTGGAGAAATATCAGAGTATGTGTTTGGAGAAATATCAGAGTATTGTTTGGAGAAATAAGAGTGTGTGTTTGGAGAAATATCAGAGTATGTGTTTGGAGAAATATCAGAGTATGTGTTTGGAGAAATAAGAGTGTGTGTTTGGAGAAATAAGAGTGTGTGTTTGGAGAAATAAGAGTGTGTGTTTGGAGAAATATCAGAGTATGTGTTTGGAGAAATAAGAGTGTGTGTTTGGAGAAATATCAGAGTATGTGTTTGGAGAAATATCAGAGTGTGTGTTTGGAGAAATAAGAGTATGTGTTTGGAGAAATAAGAGTGTGTGTTTGGAGAAATAAGAGTGTGTGTTTGGAGAAATATCAGAGTATGTGTTTGGAGAAATAAGAGTGTGTGTTTGGAGAAATATCAGAGTATGTGTTTGGAGAAATATCAGAGTATGTGTTGGAGAAATAAGAGTGTGTGTTTGGAGAAATATCAGAGTATGTGTTTGGAGAAATATCAGAGTATGTGTTTGGAGAAATAAGAGTGTGTGTTTGGAGAAATAAGAGTGTGTGTTTGGATAAATATCAGAGTATGTGTTTGGAGAAATAACAGAGTATGTGTTTGGAGAAATAAGAGTGTGTGTTTGGAGAAATATCAGATTATGTGTTTGGAGAAATATCAGAGTATGTGTTTGGAGAAATATCAGAATATGTGTTTGGAGAAATAAGAGTGTGTGTTTAGAGAAATAAGAGTGTGTGTTTGGAGAAATATCAGAGTAAGTGTTTGGAGAAATAAGAGTGTGTGTTTGGAGAAATAAGAGTGTGTGTTTGGAGAAATATCAGAGTATGTGTTTGGAGAAATAAGAGTGTGTGTTTGGAGAAATATCAGAGTATGTGTTTGGAGAAATAAGAGTGTGTGTTTGGAGAAATAAGAGTGTGTGTTTGGATAAATATCAGAGTATGTGTTTGGAGAAATAACAGAGTATGTGTTTGGAGAAATAAGAGTGTGTGTTTGGAGAAATATCAGATTATGTGTTTGGAGAAATATCAGAGTATGTGTTTGGAGAAATATCAGAATATGTGTTTGGAGAAATAAGAGTGTGTGTTTAGAGAAATAAGAGTGTGTGTTTGGAGAAATATCAGAGTAAGTGTTTGGAGAAATAAGAGTGTGTGTTTGGAGAAATATCAGAGTAAGTGTTTGGAGAAATAAGAGTAGGCTATGTGTTTGGAGAAATATCAGAGTGTGTGTTTGGAGAAATATCAGAGTATGTGTTTGGAGAAATATCAGAGTGTGTGTTTGGAGAAATATCAGAGTATGTGTTTGGAGAAATAAGAGTGTGTGTTTGGAGAAATGTCAGAGTGTGTGTTTGGAGAAATATCAGAGTATGTGTTTGGAGAAATATCAGAGTATGTGTTTGGAGAAATAAGAGTGTGTGTTTGGAGAAATAAGAGTGTGTGTTTGGAGAAATATCAGAGTATGTGTTTGGAGAAATATCAGAGTGTGTGTTTGGAGAAATATCAGAGTATGTGTTTGGAGAAATATCAGAGTGTGTGTTTGGAGAAATAAGAGTGTGTGTTTGGAGAAATAAGAGTGTGTGTTTGGAGAAATATCAGAGTATGTGTTTGGAGAAATAAGAGTGTGTGTTTGGAGAAATAAGAGTGTGTGTTTGGAGAAATATCAGAGTATGTGTTTGGAGAAATAAGAGTGTGTGTTTGGAGAAATAAGAGTGTGTGTTTGGAGAAATATCAGAGTATGTATTTGGAGAAATAAGAGTGTGTGTTTGGAGAAATAAGAGTGTGTGTTTGGAGAAATAACAGAGTGTGTGTTTGGAGAAATATCAGAGTGTGTGTTTGGAGAAATAACAGAGTGTGTGTTTGGAGAAATATCAGAGTGTGTGTTTGGAGAAATATCAGAGTGTGTGTTTGGAGAAATATCAGAGTGTGTGTTTGGAGAAATAAGAGTGTGTGTTTGGAGAAATAAGAGTGTGTGTTTGGAGAAATAAGAGTGTGTGTTTGGAGAAATATCAGAGTGTGTGTTTTGCTAATAGGCTGCAAGTGACACATGCACTTCGAGAGCAAACAGGAAGTAGTTTGACAGGAAGTAGTTTGACAGGAAGTAGTTTGACAGGAAGTAGTTTGACAGTTGGGTCACGTGAACTGGAGGCTATTCAGAAATCACTAGGGCACGTATAGGTGGAGGTAAGGAAATGTGCGCATTCACCATCATAGCCCGTTGCCCATGGGACTCCATTTCACTATTTCACCTGGAATAGGGAAAGTCAAACCTGTAATGCACGGCATATCTGTAAGCTACATAACTTAACTGGCTATGTTGGGGGTTCATTTGACAAGTTGTAGAGCTACATTTTACTTCAAAGTTAATGTTACAACTAGCTTTATTTCGCATGCTAGTCAACCACAAACAATTCTGTGTTGCTCCTAACTGGTCGCTAACTGAAAGGCGTTGGGGAGGAGAATGAAAAGGGTGCGTAAAGACCAACCAGCTATTAGGCTACTGTTTGTCAGTTTCTAATAAAAAGAGATAAGAAACACCTTTGTGTTTTTGCAATTATTTGTATTATTAAGTTAGCTGGTGATTCGTCACTTTTATTCTTCACAAACTTTAGAGCGATAGTGTACCCGGATAGCAAGACGCTGGCAGTCTGACAGCAGCCTGTCTGTCTGCTGCCTTTTAAAATAAATAAATGTTTATTTACTTATGTCTATAGACAGAGGTCTTGACCCCCGCAATGTTCAGCATAAAGTTACGCCCTTGGTCTTGACTCAGTCTCCACTGCATTTAAAAACCAACGGTCTTGATCTCAACCCTCCAAAGACGTGGTCTTGACTCGGTCTCGACATAAGCGGTCTCGTCCCTCCAAAGACGTGGTCTTGACTCAGTCTCGACATAAGCGGCCTCGTCCCTCCAAAGACGTGGTCTTGACTCAGTCTCGACATAAGCGGCCTCGTCCCTCCAAAGACGTAGTCTTGGCTCGGTCTCGTCCCTCCAAAGACGTGGTCTTGACTCGGTCTCGTCCCTCCAAAGACGTGGTCTTGACTCGGTCTCATCCCTCCAAAGACGTGGTCTTGACTCGGTCTTGACATAAGCGGTCTCGTCCCTCCAAAGACGTGGTCTTGACTCGGTCTCGTCCCTCCAAAGACGTGGTCTTGACTCGGTCTCGTCCCTCCAAAGACGTGGTCTTGACTCGGTCTTGACATAAGCGGTCTCGTCCCTCCAAAGAAGTGGTCTTGACTCGGTCTCGTCCCTCCAAAGACGTGGTCTTGACTCGGTCTTGACATAAGCGGTCTCGTCCCTCCAAAGACGTGGTCTTCACTCGGTCTTGACATAAGCGGTCTCGTCCCTCCAAAGACGTGGTCTTCACTCGGTCTTGACATAAGCGGTCTCGTCCCTCCAAAGACGTGGTCTTGACTCGGTCTTGACATAAGCGGTCTCGTCCCCATCACTACCTGTGAGTATTTATCCATTCATCTTCTTTATACAACATCTGTGTCGTTACAGTAGATGGAAATATCTACATGTTAGATATAATTGTGTGTGTGTGTGTGTGTGTGAGAGAGAGTGAGAGTAAGAGAGAAAGTGCAAATTTAAGATTTTTCACATGCAAAACTGGATACTTCACCTCATCCTCGAGGCATCTCTCTCTCTCTTTCTCTCTCTCTCTCTCTCTCTTCCTCTGTGTTTGTGTGTATTTATCCAGGTGTGTCTTTTGCATGTAGCATGTGCTTGTGTCTTTAAATGTATTTATCTATACAACTGAATAGATGTGTGCTCATTTCTGCCAGTGTACAGGGTGATTAACATGTGAGTGTGTGTGTATGTGTGTGTGTGAGTGTGTGAGTGTGTGTGTGTGTGTGTGAGAGAGAGAGAAATGGACACAAACATGTAGGATACAACATTGGTGGATGTAATATGTTTGATGTGTGTGTGTGTGTGTGTGTGTGTGTGTGTGTGTGTGTGTGTGTGTGTGTGTAAGAATAAGAATATTAAAAGACAAAACTCCTTCTACACATCTTTGGAACCACAACTCTTCCTCTTCCACTCATAAAATGATGAAAACATTCTGTACATGTCAAGACACATACGTGTTCACAGTCTTCAACTGTGTGTGTGTGTGTGTGTGTGTTTGCGTAGCATCCCTTCTTCCAGGCAAAGATGTGATGATACTGCATTAAAAACAAGGTTACAGAATTGAGCCCCTCCATAACTTGGCGGATAGGGTTAGGGTTAGGGTTAGGGTTAGCCTAACATTGGCTCAGAAAAGCTTTCTGAGTTCACTGCTCTAATTCAAGATGTAAAAACTAAACAGCGGCTAATGCATTGGAAAGGCTGTGTAGGCACACCATACGTAGAGCATGCAAAAATCATATTCACCAAGGGAGAGCCTACACCTAGAAATAAAGGCCTGTCTGTAATACAAAGCCTACCTAAAATAAAGGCCCCAGAATTATTTAAGGAATTACGGTAATTCCAGCAATAGCCACATCCATTGGGATAACTGCTACAGTCCTCTCCTAGATAACATTTCCATCAACAACTGATCCCTACCATCCCAGTCACGCATGGTGTTCCCCTGGGCTCAGTACTTGGTCTTCTCCTCTTCATTCCCCCTTGGACAAACCCTGTGCCAACATCATATTTATATATTTATAAATATATAAATAAATATATATAAATTCATATAAATATGTCTCATTTATTAATTGTTGAACTTATTCACAAATATTGTGATAATAATAAATGTGGTCTGTGTGTGAATTTGTAATTGAATATTGTGTGTACCTGTATAGTGTTGAATTTTGTCCTGTTGGTGACACAGTAGTTTGCACAAGGGGTGGGGGGATCTTTGTAAACGTAGCCTGCAGGTGTGGGCCTGCAGGTGTGAGCCTGCTATGTTTGGGTCTAAGCCGCATGGGCTTTATAGGACTTTTTCAGGACTCTTCATTTACAAAACTTTAAAGCAAACTTTGATGTCTGTTAGAATGAAAGAAGAAAGGATTAATGTATCATACATTTTTACATTCCTTGGTGAGAGCAGCAAGGTATGTTTGTTTATACTTAAGATATACTTAAGATATACTCACAGTGATCTGATAGACATCGGCAATCGGCAAGGAATTACTATTTCCAGCGAATTTCACCACACATTTAACATTCCGGAGGAGCTAGCGAGAACACCGGGGTCTCCGTGGATTGTTATCGGGTCTGGCAGGCGTAAGAGGAGGAGACGCGAGAGGAAGCAAAAGCGGGGCTGCAGAGCGGGCCTGCTAGGAAAACTCAGGAAACAGCCACTAAAGCCTCCGCTACCAAGCCTCTACCTCTCCAATGCCAGATCCCTCGTACATAAAACGGACGACTTGGAATTGCAGCTTGCTGGCAACCGCTACATTCGTGAATGCTGCGTACTTATCATTACAGAGACATGGCTACAACCGCAAATCCCCGACGCTTCGGTGCAGCTAGCAGGATGTACGCTACACAGATGGGACAGGAATAGCGACTCCGGGAAAAACAGAGGAGGGGGGCTCTGCATTTACGTGAATGAAGGTTGGTGCAACAACAGTACCGTCCTAGACAAACATTGTTCTCCTGACCTAGAGTTCGTGACGGTAAGATGCAGACCCTTCTTTCTGCCGAGAGAGCTAGCAGCAGTCATCATCACTGCAGTGTATATACCACCAGACGCTAGCGTCAAAACCGCCCTCTCTCTGCTTGCGAACGTCATAAATAACCACCAGCGTGCCTATACAAACGGCGTGCACATCATAGCTGGAGACTTCAATAAGGCAAACCTCAAAACTGTGCTGCCTAATTTTTACCAACATGTGAAGTGTGCAACGAGGGGGGAGAACACTCTGGACCATGTTTACTCAAACCTAAAACATGCCTACAGAGCGATCCCCCTCCCCCACCTTGGACAGTCTGACCATCTCTCACTGTTCCTACCCCCTGCATACACCCCACTCAGCCGGCAATCAAAGCCACAAAGACAGTCAATCACCACCTGGCCTGACGATGCCCTCCCCCGACTTCAGGACTGCTTTGAGCAAACACAATGGGACATTTTCCACCATAACGACCTGGCCACATTCACGGATGCAGTGCTGTCCTACATCAAGCACTGCATTGACACAGTCACTGTGGTAAACATTTGGGTGTTTCCGAATGAAAAACCATGGATGACTAGCCAGGTCCGTGCACTCCTTCGCGCCCGAGATGCAGCCTTCAGATCCGGCGACCGAGCGCTATACAGCAGGGCTCGGGCCGACCTGAGGAAAGGCATCAGTGCTGCTAAAGCAGACCACAGGAGGAGGATTGAGGAGCAGCTGGCAAGCCCCAGGCAGCTGTGGAAGGGCATCCAGGCCATCACAAACTACAGAGGCAGTGCTGTGTCAGCCGGGGACTCAAATGCGGCATTAGCGGAGGAGTTAAACAGTTTTTTTGCCCGCTTTGAAGCCCAGGCGCAGAACACAGCCACACCACCCCCCGGACCACCTCCCCAGCCTACACTACAGAACAAACTACCCATCAGCACACCTCCCCAACCCCAACTCCAACCAACAGCAATCACCGGCACTCCTCAGCTCGCCTTGAGGGTCACGCCTGAGGAAGTGAGAGGTGTACTAAGGGCCGTTAACCCCAGAAAAGCCACTGGCCCGGACGGAGTTCCAGGGAAGGTGCTGAAGGCCTGTGCTGACCAACTAGCACAGGTCTTCACAGACATTTTCAACAGGTCATTGGAACAAGCCATCATCCCGACATGTTTGAAATCAGCCACCATCATCCCTGTCCCCAAAAAGTCACCCACAACCAGCCACAATGACTTCCGCCCCGTAGCACTCACCCCCGTCATAACGAAGTGCTTTGAGAAACTGGTTCTCCGCCACATCAAAACCTGTCTCCCCCCCACCCTGGACCCACACCAGTTTGCA
>PYXC01000770.1:430000-447500 GCA_015244755.2 Tenualosa ilisha
TTTTGTCCAATCAGAGTCGTGTTGCTAGGGGACTGTGGTCCAATGAGAATGCTTGATGCTGCAGTGGTCCAATGAGAGTGCTTGCTTTTGCAGGGTGACTCTGGCGGCCCCCTGAACTGCCAGGCTGCTGATGGCTCCTGGGAGGTGCACGGCATCGTCAGCTTTGGATCCAGCATGGGATGCAACTACCCCAAGAAGCCCTCCGTGTTCACCCGCGTTAGCGCCTACAGCTCCTGGATCAGCAATGTCAGTACACACACACACACACATACACACACACACACACACACACACACACACACACACACACACACATTCTTTCTAACTCATACACATGGACACCTGGTCTTATGACATCCTATACACACAAACACACACAAACATTATAAAATATGGCTATATACACACTCACACACACACACTCCCTACACACCAAACCTACACATCTTCTGACATTATATGTCCTTTATCATCAATATGTCTTTGTTGTTACACACAACTTCTGTTATTGCACATGCTTTATGTTACTACACATGTTATTGATCAGTAACTCTCACTCATCTTATGTTACTACATGTGTTATTAATTATTACCCCCTCACAGATCTTCTGTTATTACACATGCCTTATATTACTACACGTTATTAATCATTAACCCCTCACACATCTTCTGTTTCAGGCGATCGCCACGAACTAAAGATCCACACCAGTTGCTGTCACTGTTTATAGATCCAAATGTAGAAATAAAGAAATAATTCATATTTATTTATCTGCAGTCTATTTATTTCTGGATCATTTCTGGTCCATAAAACTCAAACTCAAACCGGTGATGTGTCTACTAAATGACACCTCATCACGATCACTATTATTGACGAGTTATTTCTGATGTCCACGATGTGAAAATCTGCTCTTAGTCATATGATGTCAAATGGAGGTCAAGGAATCAGACAACCAGACTTGGAGGAATAAGTGCGTTAGTTATTGGTAATAAGAGGAATAAGTGCGTTAGTTATTGGTAATAAGAGGAATAAGTGCGTTAGTTATTGGTAATAAGAGGAATAAGTGCGTTAGTTATTGGTGATAAGAGGAATAAGTGCGTTAGTTATTAGTTGTTGGTTGTTGGTAACTTCTGCAGTTCTCTGTTAAGCTTTTAAAACTCAAATTCAGCCAATCTGCCTAGATATGCCATATCAAGCAAAATCTATGCACTGACAAAACTATTTTATTAATTTTCATTTTTAATTAATCATTGATTACACCCAAAAATAGGGAATAGGGTGCAGAGCTGAAGCACACTGATCTCAGCGCTGTCATGGTGCTTAATAATATTACTATTAACTAGGGCTGTCCAGTGATTTAAAGTTTTAATCGTGATTCATCTCATAAAAAGCAACAGTAATTCATCTCAAAACTGAAAAAAAACTATTTTTAAACATCTGTAAATTGTACTTGAATACATTTCTATAGAAAATGTTCTGAACATCACATCAGATTTTATCTGCAATTATATTTCTTGAATATGTGCTTGCATGTTCATGTCAATTATAATAACGATCATCTTCTCTATGATAGACAGTTTTACAGAATATGATGCATGAATATTTGGAATTCAGGGTTTGATATTACGCCTGGGCCTAGACTATAGTCAGTTCTTTCCAAAATAATATTTCATGACAAGCATGACATTTTTGAGGCATATGTGCAAATATGCTTTGGAGGTATAACAGACTATATGTTTACTTAGCTGTATTAGCTGCAATCAGTAGGGAAATGTGCGCATTCACAATCGTAGCTCATCGTCCATCAACCACAGGCCTCCACATTTCACCCAGAAAAGTGAGAGTGAAACTTGCCCTGCATGGCATATCTGTAAGCTACATAGCTTAACTGGCTATGTTGCGGGTTCATTTGACAAGTTGTAGAGGTACATTTTACTACAAAGTTAATGTTACAACTAGCTTTATTTTGCTTGCTAGTCACCCACAAAAATGGAAAACCCGTAGTGTTCCTTACCAAGACGAGCCCTGTTCACTGTTGTTTAAATACCTTTTTAAATCACGCTAAAATGAGATTGCGGTAACGCACTATTAACGCATTAAGGGATCCTGGGTAATCATCCCTACGCTTCGTTCAAGGTCTGCACCTGACCTTCCTCTGTTTTAAAGGGGGGTTTTAAGGGCTGTACTGAGGCACAAAACAAGTGCTGGGGTCAAACACCAGTGGAAGTGGTAGAAATGGGACAATAAATCGGCCCACAGTGGGAGGAGGAGACTCCTCAAGACCAACAGATTTAATAAATCTTGTCTGTGTCTCGGCCCACAGTGGGAGGAGACTCCTCAAGACCAACAGATTTAATAAATCTTGTCTGTGTCTCGGCCCACAGTGGGAGGAGACTCCTCAAGACCAACAGATTTAATAAATCTTGTCTGTGTCTCGGCCCACAGTGGGAGGAGGAGACTCTTCAAGACCAACAGATTTATTAAATCTTGTCTGTGTCTCGGCCCACAGTGGGAGGAGGAGACTCCTCAAGACCAACAGATTTATTAAATCTTGTCTGTGTCTCGGCCCACAGTGGGAGGAGGAGACTCCTCAAGACCAACAGATTTATTAAATCTTGTCTGTGTCTCGGCCCACAGTGGGAGGAGGAGACTCCTCAAGACCAACAGATTTATTAAATCTTGTCTGTGTCTCGGCCCACAGTGGGAGGAGGAGACTCCTCAAGACCAACAGATTTATTAAATCTTGTCTGTGTCTCGGCCCACAGTGGGAGGAGGAGACTCCTCAAGACCAACAGATTTAATAAATCTTGTCTGTGTCTCGGCCCACAGTGGGAGGAGGAGACTCCTCAAGACCAACAGATTTAATAAATCTTGTCTGTGTCTCGGCCCACAGTGGGAGGAGGAGACTCCTCAAGACCAACAGATTTATTTTATGGTTATGTTAACAAATGTATCCAATTATTCCTCATTACAGATCAATTTAAATAACAAAAAGCAATATATATATATATTTAATATTATACAAATTAAACAGTTCTGAATAGTTATCCAATAAAGTACAGAGATATTTAGCATCCATTGGTCGTCTCTTGGATTGGATTTGGTCAGTCGGGGCAAGACCTTCATCTTTCTAGAGGTGGGTCTGTATTTCTAAGCTATCAGTAAAAACCTTTACATTTACATTCCATTTATCCATTCAGCAGACGCTTTTCCCAAATCCCTTTTATTCCCAGTCCAGTTCAGTCATGTCTGTCTAACTGTTGGTTATTAACTGGGGTGATTAAAGCATGATTATAAAAACTCATGTTTTGATATGATGTTTTTATGATCTTGGTCTCGACTGCATTTAAAAACGATCTCAATCTCGACCCTCCAAACACTTGGTCTCGACATAAGCGGTCTCATGCCTTCAAAAACTCGGTCTTGACATAAGCGGTCTTGACCCTCCAAAGACGTGGTCCTGACTCGGTCTTGACCTAAGCGATCTCGTCCCTCCAAAGACGTGGTCGTGACGTGGTCTCGACATAAGCGGTCTCGTCCCTCCAGAGACGTGGTCTTGACTCGGCCTTGTCCCTCCAAAGACGTGGTCTTGACTTGATCGCAACATAAACAGTCTCGTCCCTCCAAACACGTGGTCTTGACTCGGTCTCGTCCCTCCAAAGACATGGTCTTGACATAAGCGGTCTCGTCCCTCCAAAGACGTGGTCTTGACTCGGTCTTGACATAAGCGGTCTCGTCCCTCCAAAGACGTGGTCTTGACTCGGTCTTGACATAAGCGGTCTCGTCCCTCCAAAGACATGGTCTTGACATAAGCGGTCTCATCCCTCCAAAGACGTGGTCTTGACTCGGTCTTGACATAAGCGGTCTCGTCCCTCCAAAGACGTGGTCTTGACATAAGCGGTCTCGTCCCTCCAAAGACGTGTTCTTCACTCGGTCTTGACATAAGCGGTCTCGTCCCTCCAAAGACATGGTCTTGACATAAGCGGTCTCGTCCCTCCAAAGACGTGGTCTTGACTCGGTCTTGACATAAGCGGTCTCGTCCCTCCAAAGACGTGGTCTTGACATAAGCGGCCTCGTCCCTCCAAAGACGTGGTCTTGACTCGGCTCTTGATCACTACCTGTGAGTATTTATCCATTCATCTTCTTTATACAACATCTGTGTCGTTACAGTAGATGGAAATATCTACATGTTAGATATAATTGTGTGTGTGTGTGTGTGTGTGAGAGAGAGAGAGAGAGAGAGAGAGAGAGAGGTGTGTGTGAGAGAGTGAGAGTAAGAGAGAAAGTGCAAATTTAAGATTTTTCACATGCAAAACCGGATACTTCACCTCATCCTCGAGGCATCTCTCTCTCTCTCTCTCTCTCTCTCTTCCTCTGTGTTTGTGTGTATTTATCCAGGTGTATCTTTTGCATGTAGCATGTGCTTGTGTCTTTAAATGTATTTATCTATACAACTGAATGGATGTGTACTCATTTCTGCCAGTGTACAGGGTGATTAACATGTGAGTGTGTGTGTGTGTGTGTGTGAGAGAGAGAGAGAGAGAAACATGTAAGATTCCACATTGGTGGATGTAATATAGTTGAAGTGTGTGTGTTTGTGTGTGTGTGAGAGAGAGAGAGAGACAGAGAGAGTGAGATATATATATATATAGTGAGAAACAGACACAGACATGTAAGATACCACATTGGTGGATGTAATATTGTTGAAGTGTGTGTGTGTGTGTCTGAGTGTGAGAGATAGAGAGACAGAGAGAGAAAGAAATACATGAAAAAAGGTAATGCAGGACTAAATCTGCCATGAATGACTCTGATGAGTGAACTAAGCCTGTTCGTGGGCTCTACTTTTACTGGCTCACACCTATGAGATCAGAGCAGCTTAGCAATGCTGATGCCTTATCAAGATTACCTGTGAAGATTAGTGTGGCTGTGGTGTCAAATTCAGTGTACACATCTGGAAGATTTGCCGTGAATCTTGAAGATCATCACAGCGAGAGAAGTTGCCAAGGAGACAGATTAAGGTCATGTCTGGCAGGTAGTTAAGCATCTTGTTGGCCTAAACATCAGTACAATCGGGCACTGAGGGCTTATTTCCAGATGGGCTGCCCATGGGAGATGATTGTCTTCTGTGGGGGTTGGGAGTGGCCAAGAATTGGCTTCCCCTCCATTGCCACTGTGGAGGAACCTTTTCTGTTCAGAGGTAAATATATATACTATCTATAGATATACTATAGTTCCTGAGAAACTGAGAGATAGACGACTGTCTGAGCTACATGACACCACTGGGGGACGGCTCAAATGAAATCCCTAGCCAGAGGGAGAGAGAGTCTCCTCCAGTGGCCCACATTAGGTGAGAACATTGAACGTGAGGTGAGTGAGTGGAGCACATTCCTGCTACTCCATGAGTACATACATGGAAATGCTCCTCAAGTCTGTGGGAGAAAATTACGGTTGATTTAGCTGAGGACCACAAGCAGATGTTCTTAGCAGCGGACGCTTTGCTTGATGAGCTTTTTTTCAGCTTAGGGCTTGCCAAGAGTTTGAGACTTTTTCTTGTAAGACATGGAGTGAAACACATAAAATGGCCAGCATACCATCCTGCAAGCAATGGCTTAACTGAGAGATTAGTGCAGAATCTTAAGAATCGCTTGCAAAGAATAGAGTGACTGGAGGCTTGACACTGGAGCATTGTAGAGAAAATGTTCTTTCTGGATACAAAAACACACCCCACACTACAACAGGCAAGACCCCAGCTAAGCCAATGTTCTTTTTGGATACAGAAAAAGATTTCTAAAAAGTCTTTAAAGAAGATAATCTTATAATTACAAAGGAGAATCTGTGGTGTTTCAACACATGCATAAATTATTTTGTGATGCTGAGAGGTTTTAAGTGTAACTTCTAGACTTCTTTGGCAATCACCTGTGGTGGTCTCTCATTGGTTGTTTTGATAGTGTACATATTGGTGCTCTCTCTCTGACCACTGGGCCTGAGGCTGTGGATGGCTGAGATGGTGGCTAACGCTAGTAAAGCTAATCTGCGCTTGTGTCCCTCCAGCTGCTTTAACTGCTTGAACAGTTCTGAACATAGCTGTGGTTAACACAGGGCAAGAATGGGGTAACTTTAATCACAGAGCCGTTCTTACCTCTGGAGCCATGTGTGGATTACCCCTCTGGAGGCCATGTTTTGGATTACCCCTCTGGAGGCCATGTGTGGATTACCCCTCTGGAGGCCATGTGTGGATTACCCCTCTGGAGGCCATGTTTGGATTTCCCCCTCTGGAGGCCATGTTTCGGATTACCCCTCTGGAGGCCATGTATTGGATTACCCCTCTGGAGGCCATGTATTGGATTACCCCTCTGGAGGCCATGTTTGGATTACCCCTCTGGAGGCCATGTATGGATTACCCCTCTGTAGGCCATGTGTGGATTACCCCTCTGGAGGCCAGGTTTGGATTACCCCTCTGGAGGCCAGGTTTGGATTTCCCCCTCTGGAGGCCATGTTTTGGATTACCCCTCTGGAGGTCATGTATTGGATTACCCCTCTGGAGGCCATGTATTGGATTACCCCTCTGGAGGTCATGTATTGGATTACCCCGGGAGGAATCCGATGCCACAGGCGGCAAAATTCATTCAAAAGTCTCAAACGGAGTCTCACCACGGATCCTACGAGAGAGGAGCAGACAGCGCTGGACTTGACTGGTTTGAAGACGTCTTTCAATTTTGACATGTCCTGGCGTGCCGTGAAAGAAAGATTTCTTACACTGTGCATTTTATCATGTTTTAAACTGACCTGGACAAAATTGGTTATGTGCACCAAGCATGTACTTAACGCTAGAATGTTAGCGATAGCTAGACTCTGACATCCCAAGTCTCCCGGACGTTTTTGGTCTTCTGTGTATAAATAGTGTCAGATACCTCCCTGAAGTGAGTTTCTGCAGGTTGGGGTGTCTGTAGACTACACTTAGCGTAACTTATTGACCTCAGATCGAACTTATTCAATCAGTTGCTTCTTTTCATTACACCTCAAACTTATTCCAGTTGACCTTAAAGATTTGAAACAATTTGCTTATATAGGGTAACGTATTACATGTCTTTTACAGAAACTCCTTCGATATGGGTAAATGTATGTAAGTGGGCAGAAGAAACTGCAGTTGCCTGACGAGGCAAAGTATGAGAGAATAACCAAGATTATTTTATATGCCTTTACATATTTTCTTTGTTTGTTGATCTTGTTTATATCCCATTAAGTTAGATGACCAGTTACAAACATCCTACTCAGCTAATGTAGCTACTGTACAATTAGTTTAGAACTTCAAAGACAACCAACATAGTTACAAGTCATGTTTTATTCTGGAAAGATGCTGCTATACATGTTTGGTAAATTTAATATTAGGCCAACCTGTCACCCAGACAGTATTGAACTTTAGGATATTTTTGAGTGGGAACCAATCTTGTAAATTAATTTAACTTCATCTAGTGATTCATGTCCTCTATATGTGGCATAAATATTATGACTACATTTTGTGTGTGCGCTGTGTCTTATGTAACTCAGACTTCTGGCCATCACAATGTTGTCTCACGTTTTGTGTGTGTTTGCCGACTCAGATACGCATGATTTTGCATGTGTTCCTATGTTGTGTAACTCTGGCTTCAGGTGAGCAGTTAGGCCCAAACAGCACTGATCTCTATGGCTACTATCTATGTAGTCAAGAGCAGAGACACTCCTAATATAAGGGGGAGCCACAGTGTTTGACATCATAACAAAAATCAACCACACACTATTAATTTAGCGTGTGTGTCCATCTGAAAGGTAGCTATCCCCGCATTACCGCCTTCCCTGGCATGCACAATAATAAAGACAGTGCAAATTCAAAAACTACCATTTATTGACTGTAGGCCTATTTTAAAGTAAATAATGTAACCATTAGTGTATAGTAATGCATGTTAAGGTGTACATGTCCAAAAATTAACACGGCTATCGCATATGCTATAGAATACGTCATTCCTCCATAGTCAGAGCGCCTTCCGTTTGCACTGCTGACACAGGGCGGGCGGGGTTTCCTCTGCGGTCACCATGGTGCTTATACACAATCCTGCCCTCATGTCTTGGATAGTGACTCCTGTTTGTAGTGGGTTTCAATACGTTTCAGTGCTCCTATTGTTTATTTAAATGTTGTTTAGGCACCGAATTGGTTCCACGCTTTGTCTATTTTACTGACCACAGTTTGCAGTCGCATGTAAGCAGAAAAGGCATGGTGGTCACTGCCGCTATGTTATGGAACTGAAAAGCTCTCGGTTGTGCTGATTCGTAGGGTCCAGTCGTGTGTGCAGCGGTCAGTCTGTTAGAACACGGCAGCTTCTGCGGGGGCTTGACCCGAGGATGAAAGCATACCTCAACACCCAGGGCTGGGTCTTCAAACTGCAGCCCAAAACTACAAAAGTCGGAAGCCACCAGGACAACGACCTCTGTCTCCGGGTAAACTCCATTCACAGCCTAACGCATCCTAATATATTAATTCACATCATTTACATAATTATGCATTAAGCAGACGGTTTATCCAAAGTCTCTTGCATTTGTCAACTATCAATTACATCCCCTACAGCACCCTAGGGTTTAGTGATGCGTGGGTCAAGGATTTTTAACACCAGCACCAACCCGACCCATCATGGTAGCCAAACCGCAAAATCACGCACTTCTTTTTTAGCCCAAACCGCCAAAACGGAGAGCAGGAATAAAAAGAAACCGATGAGTTTAGGTTGTGATTTGCGAGAGCTTAGAGAAAAACATATGGTAACCTAGGCCCACTTTAGATAGCAGATGGGCATTGAAATTGATGTAAAATCAACATTGCATTGTCAACATTAAATCATTGAATCAATGTCGTATTTCGATGTTGATTCAACAGTTTGCACCCTCAGTTAATATTGAAACAATGTTGATTTTTTAACTATAGACCAGCGGGATTTCAGTTGTATTTCAATTAACATAAATATTGAAACAACATTGAAACTGCAACGTAACTACAGACCACTGCGCTTTTAATTATATTTCAATTGCTAATACCATAATAAATAGCGTAGTAATTTAGAACTACTAGTTGTTAAAATAATATCCTACTTTATCTACAGCAAGGACAAATGCTACACTTATATCTAATGTGGGCGCCATTTAAGCTTAAATAAACGATCATGGGCAGTTTAAATTGCTTGAAGGAAGTTTATTTATTCATTCTTAATTCCCAATTTCATTTGAGTGCTTCAGCTCCAGAGCAGTGCTTTGGTCTGTGCAGTTTACTAAAGTTATGATTTATTTACTGTTGATTTACACCGTTCTCCATTAAAGACATCAAACTCTTGGTTTGGTTGTGACGACAGACAAGGGCGCTAGCATTAGCCAAGCTAGCATTAGCCAAGCTATGGCAACTTCAGTTTGATCTTTAAGTGAGTTAGCTACACATAACATCATCTTCACAACACATTTACCAAGTACGTTATGTAAATGGTGTATACCACTGCAGACATACCACATGAATTGGTCAACTAAGGTAAACAATCAAAACTGCACTGTTATAAGTAGTAACACTGGTGTTGACCTTTGCAGTGAATCTAACAGCAGATTAACGTTAGCTGACCAAAGACACTGATAAAAGAGACTATACACACAGTGAATTCAGTGAACAATTCAGCAATACACAGGTAGAAAAACTAACCGTCCTGATTGATCTGTTCACTTGAAGTTCAAGTATGGTTGCCTAAACAGGCCAAAAATTTCGCGGTCAATATAAAATTGATGGCTTTTCAATCAATGTTCAGTCAATGTTTTTCGGACAACCAAATAAACATGACTTTTCAATATCAGGTAGTGACTATTATTCAGTGCCAAAAAATCAATCATAAACTAATATTATTTTAATGTCACTGTTATCAGTGATAATAAACCAACGGTCAGTATTGTGCTACTCCATGCTTATCTACCATGAAGATTTTGTTATCTGGGGAGGAATTTGCTCACCTTGCACTGCTGTTTGGTTGTCCCAATTTTTGACATGGATAGCCCTATTCTATCTATTCAATAGTTCTCACGGAATGGCAAAATATTTAAAAAAGATTGTTTTACTCTTGAAATATATAGGGAAACAAACAAATAAACATTTTTAACATATGTAAACTAAATATAAATGCAATATACCCTGTACTTATCTCTTGCTCTCCATCTCTTTCACTCACTCACACATGCACACCCTCAACACACACATACAGGTGCACAAATCGACAAAGCCTGAGAACTTTTCTTCCGTCGTCATTAACCACCATCATAAATCATCATTTAGCACAAAGAGCCATAGATTAGTTGTCTGGATACTGAATGCACTATTTAGCACAAAGAACCATAGATTAGTTGGCTGGATACTGAATGCACTATTTAGCACACAGAACCATAGATTAGTTGGCTGGATACTGAATGCACTATTTAGCACACAGAACCATAGATTAGTTGGCTGGATACTGAATGCACTATTTAGCACACAGAACCATAGATTAGTTGGCTGGAGACTGAATGCACTATTTAGCACAAAGAACCATAGATTAGTTGGCTGGATACTGAATGCACTATTTAGCACACAGAACCATAGATTAGTTGGCTGGAGACTGAATGCACTATTTAGCACAAAGAACCATAGATTAGTTGGCTGGAGACTGAATGCACTATTTGAATGAAGACGTAGAGTTTTACAGTCGCGTGTTAGGACTGAAAACAAGCAGCCTGCCATATATATAGTGAGATAAAATGGTAAATGGACTGCATTTGTATAGAGCTTTTCTACTCCTACTGCTACTACTTTGGGGTTCAGTATCTTGCTCAAGGACACTTCAGTGGGGTCAGACAGAGTGGGGCTTGCTCAAGGACACTTCAGTGGGGTCAGACAGAGTGGGGCTTGCTCAAGGACACTTCAGTGGGGTCAGACAGAATGGGGCTTGCTCAAGGACACTTCAGTGGGGTCAGACAGAGTGGGGCTTGCTCAAGGACACTTCAGTGGGGTCAGACAGAGTGGGGCTTGCTCAAGGACACTTCAGTGGGGTCAGACAGAGTGGGGCTCGAACCTGCAACCCTACGGTTGCCGAACGGAGCTTAACAAACAAGATTATCAAAATTGTTCATCTATGCTGTAAGAAGTTAATGCATTGACTGAAGAAATAGTTAAGTATCAGATAGCATCGCCTGAATGTAGTGGGCTACAATTTGAGACAAACAAGACATTATCTCATAAACAGTTACGCTTTCATGATTTTTTTGTTTGGTAGGCATCCTTTGCAAACACTTGTTGATATTGAAGTTAGTTTGTTACACAACTAATTTTAGAATGACTTCTTCTACAAACATAAACTGAATAGTCAGCGACTTTTCATGATTAGAAATTTATTGTGATGGTGATGATATTTGCCATCGCCACAAGTCAACTCAATGGGAACTGCACTGATGGAATATTATTAGCATGTCAGCAATGGAAATGGCTTAGTTTTGCACAACTGTTGAATAAATGCGGTTTTGTCTTACTGTTGCATCTTTTCTTCTCCTCGTTCACAGATACATTCCACTGATTCAAAATTTTCATTGACATAGTACTTGTGTCAGTCTCTTTAGCCGTGGAGAATGGTAGGCACATGCCATCAGCTTACAGTAGGCTACTCGCTTTCCTAGGATACGCTACCAGGTCAGAAAGTTATATAGTGCTGTATGTGTGGTACACTACAATACCAACTGTGGGTGGAGGCCATAGAGTGGTGCTCAGTCAGAGAGGCCCAGCTGAGGTGCACGGAGGTGCTGGCACGCGGCAGTTACAAGAAAAATGTGGTGTACAACCTTGTGAGGCGCCCTGAAAATCAGTCAGACAGACAGTGGGTTTCACGTCATTTTGGCCATGTCGTGCAAAGGTGTGAATCGCTCAAAGTCGCAAAGTCTCACACAGAAAGAGCCGAATGCTAGTCTCCAAACATAATCTCACATAAATATTTGGCTACACTATATCATATATAGTATTTCTGTGGTAAATACGACATAAACACAAACATTTGGCTACACTGTGTCATATACAGAATTTCTGTGGTAAATACAACATTTGCTGAATGGTTTAGTTGTTGAGCTATCAGCTTGTGAAATTTCTAATGAAAAAGAAGCTGCATAAAATTGATAGCATCCACCCGTGTACAAGGAGAAAAGATACAGCAAACGTGCTTCTTTAGTGAATACATGCTCAGTCTGTTTTTGGGCAAATTTCCTAAGAACATTTCAACTTCTACACAGCCTGGATATTTTTGGTGATGTCAGATTATTTAAAACAAAATGTTCTCTAGAATCGCCTGAGTGTTAGGAGATGCGTGGCCCCAACAAACTCTAGAATTGCCTGAGTGTTAGGGGATGCGTGGCCCCAACAGACTCTAGAATCGCCTGAGTGTTAGGAGATGCGTGGCCCCAACAGACTCTAGAATCGGCTGAGTGTTAGGGGATGCGTGGCCCCAACAGACTCTAGAATCGCCTGAGTGTTAGGAGATGCGTGGCCCAACAGACTCTAGAATCGCCTGAGTGTTAGGAGATGCGTGGCCCCAACAGACTCTAGAATCGCCTGAGTGTTAGGAGATGCGTGGCCCCAACAGACTCTAGAATCGCCTGAGTGTTAGGAGATGCGTGGCCCCAACAGACTCTAGAATCGCCTGAGTGTTAGGGGATGCGTGGCCCCAACAGACTCTAGAATCGGCTGAGTGTTAGGGGATGCGTGGCCCCAACAGACTCTAGAATCGGCTGAGTGTTAGGGGATGCGTGGCCCCAACAGACTCTAGAATCGCCTGAGTGTTAGGAGATGCGTGGCCCCAACAGACTCTAGAATCGCCTGAGTGTTAGGAGATGCGTGGCCCCAACAGACTCTAGAATCGCCTGAGTGTTAGGGGATGCGTGGCCCCAACAGACTCTAGAATCGGCTGAGTGTTAGGGGATGCGTGGCCCCAACAGACTCTAGAATCGCCTGAGTGTTAGGGGATGCGTGGCAGCTATTATTTTCTGCTTCACAAATTATTGATAGAAAGCTCTATGGGAGGGAGATCCTGCGGTCTCTGATGTGTGGTCTGTGTGTATGTGAGACAGAGAGAACATTTTGTCCTCACACACAAAACAAACAAATTAACTAATACATAGAACTCAAATAGGTCACATTACTGAGATTTTGACCCAACCCGCACCACCCATCACCACTAGGGTTCAGTGCCTTGCTCAAGAGCACAAATGCGGCAGTAAGGAAGTGGCCAGAATTGGCCAGAATAATGAGTTTTGATAGATGACAACAGGCGTATTCAAGATGACATGAGAAAACAGGCTTATTCGACGTGGCTGGCTGGGGGGCTGGCTAAGTGGGTGGGACTCTTTTCATTGGTTAAAAGCCCAAGCTGTAAGCAACATCACTGACTTTTGCCCAAAAAAAAAAGTCCGATCCACTTACCCAGTCCTGTCTCTGATTGGTTGTAATAATTGTATTTACCGGTCTCTGACTGGCTGTAATAATTGTATGTCTTCTAATTCAGAATGCAGGAGTGGAGGAGAGCCACGCCCTGATTGAGTGGCGGGGGGCGGAGCATTGCTACGTCCTCACGGACCTGGACTCCTCCCATGGCACCTACGTGAACGGCTGCCGCATCCACAACGCCAGCGTGCGCCTGTCGCCAGGAGACCAGCTGCACTTCGGCTACGGAGGCTCCGCCTATGAGCTCACCATGGACAGCAATACCCCGGTACACACACACTCACACACACACACACTTACTCACTCACTCACTCACACACACGCACACACATACACGCGCACACACACAGACACACACAGTAACATTTCAGTAATCCTCCATAGGATGACACAGTGTTTTACTGTATACATCATCAAAATGGGTCACATTAAAGGGTTCAACACTAATAGACACACACACACACACACACACACACACACACACAGAGTTATCACCCTGTAGTGCATACACCACACACAGTCTCACTAATCTCGCAGTAACAGTCACACACCTCACACTGCGACACACACGACGCACACGACCACCTCACACTGCGACACACACGACGCACACGACCACCTCACACTGCGACACACACGACGCACACGACCACCTCACACTGCGACACACACGACGCACACGACCACCTCACACTGCGACACACACGACGCACACGACCACCTCACACTGCGACACACACGACGCACACGACCACCTCACACTGCGACACACACGACGCAAAGCACACTGATAATCAGACACTAAAGTATTGTAAAAGAGGGCCATTCTACCTTACGTTATCTTGGTTCATATTCGTGTGTGTGTGTGTGTGTGTGTGTGTGTCTAGCTCCCCCTGCTGGGCAGGGAACAGAGTGCTGGGCCTCCTGTCTGGGTTAGGGAGGGACCGCCCCTCACACCCCACCCTCCCACACGCAGCCCCGCCCCTCGAACCCGCCCAGCCAGCGCAGGAGCCAGACATCCTAGACAGAGCCACGCCTTGGCCACACACCCTCACAGGCCAGGTAACCAATCCCTTTCCCTAGTCCATGTGACCACACCCCCGTCCAGACGATGATTTAGTTCATGATGCAAACCATTCAATGGGCTCTGTGCACAGCAGGCGTAAAGTCCCAAAAGGAATTCACTCTTTTCCGGTGAATTTCTATTTTTGTAAAATACGGTAGGCTAGATTGATATTAGGCATAAGTACTAATTGCATAGTGAAGTTCTACTAGTTTACTATCCAAAGTAAGCCTAACTAATAAGCTCTCTGTGTTCCTCTGCCTTTTGCGTTCATTTCGTAGTTAGCTCTTAACTATAGCCTCATTACAGTTGTTTACCACAGTAAAAGCAATTACTGGAAACGGTCGACCATCCTGAAGGAAAGTCCCTCTGCCGTGCACAGTCCACTCAGAGAGGCAAGCGGCGCCGTAAACACTTCTAGCGCTGCTTGTTAGCATATTAGCAGAGAGGGGAAAAGTGGAGCGAGAGGCACAAACGTTTGTGAAGTTCTGTGTTCATTTAGTTATTATGTTGCTGCATTCAAGATTGCAGCTGTCTGTCTCACAGGAAGTTGGCCTGGGAACACAGGAAGTCGAGGGTCTGCTAGAACGCCAGGAGTGTCTCAGAGCCTGCAGTCTCTTCAGCACCTCCTGCAGGAGAAGGTGAAAACACACACACACACACACACACACACACACACACACTCACACTCACAATCTCACACACTCTTACTCACACACATACACACACACTCACACACACATACACATGCATGTATACACACACTCACACATACACATATACACACACACTCACACATACATACACACACTCACACACATTCCCCTACAGTCTGTCACTGTCACACACACACGTACACTCTTACACACACACTCTCTCTCTCTCTCACACACACGCACACACTTTTTGTTGTTGCAGGAGGAACATGTGGTGTGTCTGGGAGATGAGGTTTGCCGCCTCAGTGTGTTTGAGAGTGAGTGTGTGAGGAAGGACCGTCTCATCTCCTCGCTGCGTGACGAAGTGTCCGTGCTCACACACCAGCTCACACACTCTCAGGCCCAGGCGGATGTAACACACACACTCACCAGCCTACAGACAGAGATCAGCCTCAAGACCCAGCAGATACAGGAACTCAAGGAGCAGGTACACACACACACACACACACAAAAATTAAAACTTTCAATATCTCATATAAACAAGGCAAGACAAGGCAAAGCAAGTTTATTTGTATAGCACACACACACATACACACACACACATACACAGAACACACACACACACACAGAGAAGGCAGGGCAAGTTTATTTCTATGACACGTTTCATACACGAAGTTCAGTGTGCTGAACAAAAACAGAAGCAAGGTCCAGTAGATGGGAGAAAAGTGTGTGTGAAAGCACTGTATTGATACTGTGTGTGTGTGTGTAGCTGTATGAACTGCAGGTGACTGGTCAGCAGGTGAAGCAGGCAGTAACAGACAGAGACTTGAAGATCACCAATCTCAGAGCTCAGCTGGATAGACTGAAGAATGACAACACTAGGAGCTCAGGTACACACACACACACACACACACACACACATACACATACATACAAACACACACACACACATACATACAAACACACACACACACACACACACACACACACACACACACACATACATACAAACACACACACACACACACACACACACACATACAAACACACACACACACACAAACACACACAGACTTAAACACACACACACAGGCACACACACATACAAACACACACACACATGCAGACTTAAACACACACACATACAAACACACACACACACACACAGAAGAAATGTAGCCCCAGCTAACCGGACAAACGCATCCTTTATTTGACTGCGGTGTGTTTTTCCCAAATGAATGAATGGCAACACAAGACTCAGAACTACTTCATCGTCCATTCAGCTTAAAGATAAAATGGAAACTTCTGTTTGTCGGTGTCATGGTGCCCACAGTCCAAGAGGACATGACACAAGTCCAGACAAGCCCCACTAAGTGCATAACATAAAATATAGTATAAATACATCAAAGTATAATAAATAGTAAATAATGAATAGTTGGTTCCTTAAAATGAGGATGGGGGGATGGTTTTGATGCAGCCATCACTTCTGAATCCACATTTCTAAATCCGTTATTGCAAAGGCCTAAACAGGACCCCTCTGCCCCAAATCACACAGGTTGTTTTCAGAAGCCTCAAAGGATCCCAGAACAATTTCGTTTCAAACATGTAGCAAAAGCACAGTCAGTGGTCAGATCGGTTAGTACTCAGTCAGTCATAACACAAAGGAGTCAGTGGTCAGATCGGTCAGTAATCAGTCGGTCATAACACAAAGGAGTCAGTGGTCAGATCGGTCAGTAATCAGTCGGTCATAACACAAAGGAGTCGGTGGTCAGATCGGTCAGTAATCAGTCGGTCATAACACAAAGGAGTCAGTGGTCAGATCGGTCAGTAATCAGTCGGTCATAACACAAAGGAGGACAAAATGCAAAACATTGCTCTAAAATAAGCAGATTCTGTTTAAAATGTTTAAATGAAAGTTTAGAGAGTTTAAATGTTTTGAAAAACTGTGTGAAAAAATGCATTAACCAATGCAAACTGGTGAACCCAATGCAAACTGGTGAACCCAATGCAAACTGGTGAACCCAATGCAAACTGGTGAACCCAATGCAAACTGGTGAACCCAATGCAAACTGGTGAACCCAATGCAAACTGGTGAACCCAACTGGATGTGCTGGGTTCTGCTGCTAAGAAAGTGAGTATGAAGATCAAGTGGATCCCAGTTTCATGAAGCGCCTCTTAGTAATCAACTGTAAAAGACTAGACATGTGTGTGTTTGCAGTAAGAACATGTAGCCTAGTGATGTGTCTGCTCACACACACGTTATTCCAGGCCAGTCT
>PYXC01000770.1:455000-457500 GCA_015244755.2 Tenualosa ilisha
CTAAAGGAGTGTACATAGGGACACCAGTGTCCACTACGCTAAAGGAGTCTACATAGGGACACCAGTGTCCACTACGCTAAAGGAGTCTTCATAGGGACACCAGTGTCCACTACGCTAAAGGAGTCTACATAGGGACACCAGTGTCCATTACGCTAAAGGAGTCTACATAGGGACACCAGTGTCCACTACGCTAAAGGAGTCTACGCTAAAGGAAGCATTGAAGCCCCTTTCTGAAGCATTTAGAGAATCTAAACTGTTATATATATATACCACTAAATATATATACCACAACATGTATATACCACTGTATATATACCACAACATGTATATACCACTGTATATATACCACAACATGTATATACCACTGTATATATACCACAACATGTATATACCACTGTATATATACCACAACATGTATATACCACTGTATATATACCACAACATGTATATACCACTGTATATATATCACTATATATATACTACTACATATATATCATTATATATTGCTATATATTAGGAAGGAAACTTCACAGTGTGCTTGTGTATGTGTGTGTGTATGTGTGTTTAGGTGGGTGGGTGTCTGTGTCTGTGTGTGTCTGTCTGTGTCTGTGTGTGTGTGTCTGTGTGAGTGTGTGTGTGAGAGAGAGAGAGAGAGAGACACAGAGCAATTGTGTAGCAATGTGGGAATGATTCATCTCTCAGTGATGTCACAGACTCTTGCAATGGGAGACACACTAACAAACCTGCCTGAAAAACCACACACACACACAAAGAAACGCACACACACACATACACATGCTCTCTTCCACTCCCTTTCTCATTTACACACACACACACATACACACTCACACAGACACATTCATTCAAACTGTGTCCAATTCAGCTCCAGTGTCTTGCGACTATGAATCGACTCTGAGCCAGACAGCAGATGCACACCAGCTTCAAGAACACACACATACACACACACACTCAAAGTCTCCACACTCATTCACACACAACAGAGATGTATGCATACATGTACACATACAACCCCCACATACACACTCTCTCACACACACACACACTCACTCACACATTCACACAGACACACAAACACACACGCTCCCACATTCCCACAGGCGCACACCCACAGATATTCACACACACCTAATTAGGTGTAAGTCAGCATGGCAAATTACTGGCTTCACCCAAATAGAGGAGGATTATCTCTCTTTATGTCTCTCTCTCTCTCTCTCTCTCCCTCTCTCTCTCTCTCTCTCTCAGGGCCTCTCTGACCTGCGCTCAACAAGAGGTGGTTTCTCGTGATGACATCATTGCTGCGCTGAGCCGTGACCTATCACAGGTTCACGCCCGTATGACTGACATGACAGGTGACACTTGGGCCGTTGTTGTTATGGTTACAGCAGGGAACTGTGTTTCTAAACATGACTTTAGAAAGTGTTGTAAGTGTAATTTCCATTCTCCCATACAAATGTACGTGTTTGCATGTGAGTGTGTGTGTGTGTGTATATGTGTGTTTGTCTGCATATTCCTGCATTCTTGCGCGTGTGTGTGTGTGTGTGCGTGTGTGTGTGTGTGTGTGCAGGAGAGCTGAGTGAGGAGCTGAAGGCTGAGCTGGAGAGGCATCGGGTTCTAATGGTAGAGCAGCGGGTGGAACTGAGCGCGCTCAGACAGAGACTCGCCATGATGTCACAGCTGGTGGAGCAGAAGGACAAAGAACTGAAGGAGGCCAAACACACACTCAGGTGAGAGAGACGAGAGGACAGGTGTGATGTCTAACACCAGTGTGTGTGTGTGCGTGTGTGTGTGTGTGTGTATGTGTGTGTGTGTGTGTGATGTCTATTACCTGTGTATATGGTGTGTGTGTGTGTGATGTCTAATACCTGTGTATATGGTGTGTGTGTGTGTGTGTATGTAGACAAAGTATCGAAAACAGTCAGAAGAAGGAGAGAGTGAAGGAGCTGGAGTATCCCTTGCAGGAGCTGAGCTGCCACCAGCCAAAGCACACACAGGTATTAAACACACACACACACACACACGCACAGGTATTAGACAACACACACAAACATACAGGTATTAAACACACACACACACACACACACACACACAGAGGTATTAAAAATACACACACACAGGTATTAAAACACACACAGAGTATTAGACAACACACACACACACACACAGTAGTGCAGGCCTACAGTGCAGACAGTTCCCAGGCCAAGCAGCTGAATCCAGATAGCAGATAGTGAACTCAGCAGCACAACGTCACGGTCACACACACACACACACACACACACACACAGTAGTGCAGGCCTACAGTGCAGACAGTTCCCAGGCCAAGCAGCTGAATCCAGATAGCAGATAGTGAACTCAGCAGCACAACGTCACGGTCACACACACACACACACACACACGCGCGCGCGCTCATACACACATACATACACACACGCGCATAGTGATCTCAGCCCCTCAGCACGACCTCACGGTCACATTGGACATT
>PYXC01000770.1:462500-480000 GCA_015244755.2 Tenualosa ilisha
CCCCTCAGAAGAAGCAGATGCAGAAATCCCATAAGGCACTGGGGCAGAAGGGAACAGTCGCTTCCATGGTAACAGGGACCAGTCTGTTACTCCAGTGTGTGATATATTAGCACTAATGTGAATATGAATGATGTAGCATCACACACTCACACTCACACACACACACACACGTAGTGGCGGAGCAGCTCAGGCTTCTGGTTCAGCTGATGCCAATACAGACAAACATAATGTGTGTGTGTTGAGATGTTGCTTTAACAGACGGCCCAGTGTGTGAGGAGTCCTTTTGTTTATCTGTCTCTGTTTCAGTCAGCAGTCTTCACTCAGCACTGTTTACACATGGACACACTCACGTGTGTACGTGTGTGTGTGTGTGTGTGTCTGTCATGATGCGGACACACTCATATCCTGTTTTGTTCAAGTATTATTTTAAAGTCTTTAACTACGTCATATGTGATAAGATTCTGTGTATGTGCACCTCTGCTTATGCGTGCATGCGTGCGTGTGTGTGTGTGTGTGTGTGTCAGTGTCATACTCAGTCCTGAGTCAGCAGTCTTCACTCAGCACTGTGTAGGCCAGTATCAGGCCAGTACACTGGAAAGTTCTGGGTTCAAATCCCAGCTGCCACCTTGAGCAAGGCACTTAACCCTAAGTTAGTTAACCCTAAAGTTAAACCCTAAGTTTAGCCCTTGAGCTCTTAACCCTAAGTTACTCTAGGGGAGACGGGCCCTTGAGCACTTAACCCTAAGTTACTCTAGGGGAGACGGGCCCTTGAGCTCTTAACCCTAAGTTACTCTAGGGGAGACGGGCCCTTGAGCTCTTAACCCTAGGTTACTCTAGGGGAGACGGGCCCTGAACTAATGAATAGCTGACAAAATGTGAGTCACTTTGGGTAAAAGTGTCTGATAATGTCAATGATGACTGTGTCACATGTGATAATGTCAATGATGACTGTCACATGTGATAATGTCAATGATGACTGTGTCACATGTGATAATGTCAATGATGACTGTGTCACATGTGATAATGTCAATGATGACTGTCACATGTGATTCTGGATTCTGAATCCTGAATCTGAATGGATTCTGGATTCTGTGTGTGTGTTTGTGTGTTTGTATGTATGTGTGTGTGTGTGTGTGTAGTGTGGATTCCCCCTCTCCTCTGCTGTTCTGAGTGAGGCCAGTTTGGAGCGGATGGCCAGACTGGACATGACTGACGCTCTGGAGCTTAGTGAGCGCACGGTGAGTGTGTGTATGTGTGAGTGTGTGTATGTGTGTGTATGTGTGTGTGTGGTTGTAAGATGCACAGTGAGTGTGTGTGTGAGAGAGAAGAGAAATACATGGTGAGTGTGTATGTGTGTGTGTGTGGTTGTAAGATGCACAGTGGGTGTGTGTGTAAGAGGGAGAGAGATACATGGTGAGTGTGTATGTGTGTGTGTGGTTGTAAGATGCACAGTGAGTGTGTGTGTGAGAGAGAAGAGAAATACATGGTGAGTGTGTATGTGTGTGTGTGTGGTTGTAAGATGCACAGTGGGTGTGTGTGTGAGAGAGAGAGAGATACATGGTGAGTGTGTGTGTGTGTGTGGTTGTAAGATGCACAGTGAGTGTGTGTGTTGACATGTGACACAGTCATGTTGACATATTTCTGTGTGTGTGTGTGTGTGTGTCTCTCTCTCTACAGTACCTGGACCTGGCGCGTGCCCTGTGTGAGGCCTTGGAGCTGAGTGAGGGGCAGCTGCCGGGCTGTGCCCCACTGAGGCACCTCAATCCTGGGGAGAGAGAGCGGCTGGCCTCCCTGAGGGAGAGAGACCTGGAGCTCCTTCGGTCCCGCCTCCAACTCACACACAGCCAGAGCCAACGCACACTCCTGCAGCTACAGGAGTCACAGAGAGAGTTACACACTCTGAGGTACACACACGCACACACACACACACACACACACACACACACACACACTCTATTCTGCTCCCGCCTCCAACTCACACACAACCAGAGCCAACGCACACTCCTGCAGCTACAGGAGTCACAGAGAGAGTTACACACACACATACACACACACAAACACACAGACACACTACTCCGCTCCCACCTCACACTCACACAGCCAGACACAACACACACCACTGCAGCTACAGGAGTCACAGAGAGAGTTACACACACTCAGGTACACACACACACACACACATTTCTGCACCTACAAGACACAGAGAGATACACACACTCAGGTACATACACACACACTTCTGAACCTTCTGTACATTCAGGTACATGCACATGCGTACACACACACACACACACACACACACATTTGCAGAGAATTAGGTGCACTCAGAAATGTTAACACTCACACAATTTTGTGCTGTTTATTTGTCTTTTACATACACACATGCACACATATTTATACACACACATACACATACATATACATTCACACACACATTTACACATACACATACACACACACGTACACACACAGGGCAAGCCACGATGAGATGCAGCAGCTGAGGTCTCGTCTGGAGAGTGTGTGTGTGGAGCTTCAGAGGGAGCGTGAGGAGACTGCTTTACTGAGGGAGGCTCTGGACCGCACACACACACACTCACAAACTCGCCTGGAGTGCACACAGTTGCAGAGCAGACAGCGCAACACAGCACCCTCCAGCACACAACGAAAGGTATGAGACACACACACACACACACATTCATCAAGAAGGTAAACTTGGTTGAGTGTGTGTGTGTGTCTGATGCCTGAGGTGTCTGCTGTCTGTCTGAACCTGATGCTCACTCTTGCAACACTCACACACCAATCAGTCCCAGGAGCATTGCACAGCCTGTTTGTGTGTGTGTGTCTGTGCATGTATGTGTGTGTGTCTGTGCATGTATGTGTGTGTGTGTGTGTGTGTAATCTCTATATTTCAGGCAGTGTGCATTTGTGTGAGTGTGTTTGTGTGTGTGTGTGTGTGTGTGTATGTGTAATATTCTTTATATCTCAGACAGAGTGTGAATGTGTGTAGTGTTCTTTATATTTCAGACAGTGTGTGTGTGCGTGTGTAATGATCTTTATATTTCAGACAGTGTGTGTGTGTGTGTGTGTAGTGTTCTTTATATTTCAGACAGTGTGTGTGTAGTGTTCTTTATATTTCAGACAGTGTGTGTGTGTGTGTGTAGTGTTCTTTATATTTCAGACAGTGTGTGTGTGTGAGTGTGTAATGATCTTTATATTTCAGACAGTGTGTGTGTCTGACTGTGTGTTTGTGTGTGTGTGTGTGTGTCTGTGCATGTATGTGTGTGTGTGTGTGTGTGTGATGTTCTCTTTTAGACAGTGTGTGTTGCCAGACAGGAGCGGAGGAGGCCACACAACTGCTGGCAGAAAGCAGAGCATGAAGAGAAGGTGATAAATACACCTCTGTGTGTGTGTGTGTGTGTGTGTGTGTGTGTGTGTGTGTGTGTGTGTGAGTGTGTGTCTGCGTGTGTGCACGTGTGTGCGTACGTATGTGCTCATGTGTGTGTGCGAGTGTGTTTGTGTGTGTGCGAGTGTGTTTGTGTGTGTGCGTGTGTTTGTGTGTGTGCGTGTGTGTCTGCATGTGTGTTTAACTCTTTGCTGTTGTAAATTTTTGACTGTTTCCTAAATTCATTGTGGGCCTAACCTCAGTGCATGTGTGTGTGTGTTTGTGTGACTGTGTGTGTGCGTGTCTATATGTGTGTGTATATGTATCTCTATGTGTGTGTATGCATGTGCGTGTGTGTGTTTGTGTGACTGTGTGTGTGCGTGTCTATATGTGTGTGTATATGTATCTCTATGTGTGTGTATGCATGTGCGTGTGTGTGTGTGTGTGTATCGGTGTGTGTGTGTGTGTGTGTGTAGTTGTGTGCAGTGCACAGTGGTCTCCAGGAGAAGCTAAAGAAGAGAGACTATGAGGTTGAGACCTTGAAGAGGCAACTACGAGAGAGGGGGGAGGAGCTTACACGTGTGACATCACAACTCACCTGCGTGACATCACAGACACCTGCCTCAGAGGCCACACCCACATTAACAGATCAATGAGCGGAAGAGACACACAGATACAGATCCACAAACTCACACACACACACACGTAGACACACATACATACACGTTACAGCTTAGACTCAGTCCTAATCAGTCCATGAGTACGTCCCTGTCTAGATCAGGTGTAGGTCAGTCATTGCACACACACACAACTGTTCACACACATACAGCACATCCAGAGGTTATTGTAAGTCAACCATACACAGCGAGTACATAGTAACATATGGCAATGTTTCTCCAACATTATAAACACATTCATAAAGGGTTCTCATGCATTCATAAAGTCTTTTAACTAATGTCATTAGTGCTCATAACTGTGGGAACTGTGGCAGTGGTTTGCAAAGCGGTTAAGGAACCTAGTAGCCTGAAAAGTTGTGGGTTTGAATCCCAGCTGCCACCGTCGTGCCCCTGAGCAAAGCACTTCACCCTGCGTTGCTCTAGGGGAGACTGGCCCTGAACATGTAAGTCGCTTTGGATAAAAGCGTCTGCTAAATGCATAAATGTAATGTAACTGTTCTAATGGTTGTCCTCATGGGTTAGCGCACGGAGTCAGGCCTATCATAGCACAACTCCAGACACATTTAGAGCTCTGAACAATTTGTAAATGGTGCTCTTGCCCTTCCAACTACTGTTTGTCCACTGATCTTAAAATAAAAAAATAAACGTCCCTGGTTTCCGAGAACAGTCCCCATTTTTGGTTGCCTGTCTCGGGGAAATGCAGACACACTACCTTTGTCTCCGTATTTTGTAGACAAGACATCAGATATTTCATTTCTATCCACTGGAACTGTCCCCAGTCTCTGGAACTGTTCGCAGTCTCTGATGTCATCCCACAGACTTTATTGCTACCAAAGGCCACAGGCACATAGAGGGCAGAATTCATTTCCTTAAGTCACATGCAGAGAGAGCAGTATTCATTTCCTGGGCTTAAGTCCGTAAAAGCGATTAGCTGTGCGCTTTTCAGTCTTCATGCATTGTGCAAATGACTTGAGTCACTAGAACGTGTGACTGACCTAATGGTGTGTGAGTGACAGACTTAAGTCATTTAGAGAACTAACAGATGACTGAAAAGCGCACAGCTAAGTGCTGACTTAAGCACATGGGAGAATTCTGCCCAAATGAGCAAGAACAGGCTACTAATACACAAATATTGTGTTGTTTGTGTTGTTGTGTCATGTCTCTGTAAATAAATGTTATGATTATTTTGGAGTAAAATTAGTTTCGTTAGCTGGAAGTTGTTACTAGCATTCCAGGCTATCGTTGGGTGAAAGGCAGACTTCATAGTTGTGCATCATAAGATTTTATGATCCCCAGCTAATTCAGCTCTCTCTGTAGAGGAGAGCAAACACCCGGGAACTGTCTTTACGACGTGGTTAACGCCCCTTAGGAGGGTAAAGAAAATTCAAGCTCACCATTCATTTGGATGGGAATGAGGGGTAGCAGCTACACTGAACTCCTTCTGTTTAATCCACAGGGCATTCATTTAATGAATTGAATTAATTTATTCATATTTATGCAGTATCATTCCATGATGTCACATGTCTATTATCTCATGGTGTTGTCTTATGGTGCTTTACAGTAAGGAGCACCCAAGAGCAACAGGGGCAAGGAAAAACTCCCTTGTGGTAGATAGCCTAGGAAGAAACCTTGGGCAGACCAAGGGGTCAACCCAAGTGCCAGGGGTCATGCAGGAAAAGTACAATCAGTAGTAACCATTACAGACTACAATTTCTACATGGTTTTATCTGAGCATTGTAATAATTCCAAAATATTGTCCCAATTCAATTCAATTCAGTTTTATTTCTACAGCGCCTTTTACAATAGTATTGTCTCGTGGCGCTTCACAGAAGGAGCACCCAAGAGCAACAGGGGCAAAGAAAAACTCCCTTATGTTCAGTTAATCTAGGAAGAAACCTTGGGCAGATCCACGACTCAAGGGGCTAACCCAACTGCCAGGGGTCACGGAGAAAAATTACAATCAGTAGTAACCATGACAGACTATAAGTTGCCTATGGTTTTAGCTAAGGTTCATAATAGTTCATAATAGAGTATTATCCCACTTTTACATTACATGGTAGTCAGTCTATAGGTGGTTATCAGGAATTATGGCTGGACAACGTAGCAGGCATAGTGACAAACTCAAAGGAGTGAGACGGGTCATGGGGGTAACAGTAAGGGTCCATTTGACAGCACCATTGTGGGGGGGGGGGGGGGGGGTGAATCACAAAGCCTCAGGAAGGGGAGTCGGGCCCAGCATCGGCGTCCAGGAAGGTCCTCTGTGATGGGGAGTCGGTCCTGAAATGGGCCTCCCGTAGTGTTTACATTTACATTTACATTTACATTTATGCATTTAGCAGACGCTTTTATCCAAAGCGACTTACAACTCATCAACTATCAATTGTTCCGGGACAGTCTCCCCTAGAGCAACTTAGGGTTAAGTGCCTTGCTCAAGGGCACAACGGTGGCAGCCGGGATTCGAACCCAAAAGTTTCCAGGCTACTTACACACTAGGCAGGTTCCTTAACCACTACGCTACCACCACCCCTGGTGTTGGTTGTTGTGTGTTGGTTGTAGTCCACTCAGGAGGGGAGGGTGAGAGGAGTCCGCCGGAATGAGGCAGGGATGACACTCAGCAGAGATAATTGTGGACAGAGGAAAATAGTGAATTAGGCCAGGCTCACACATCAGAAAGCAAATGTGTAATTTGGGCATACATACATGTGTATAAATATATAGATATAAATATTGAGAGAGAGAGAGTTGTACGGCATGACGCATGAAGGTTGTGTGGTGCACTAGGCTATAGCAGCATAACTAAGGTATGATGCATGGCAACCCAGCACCACTGCAGGGATTGCAGGAACTGAATTGAATGATTGTGGAGTAGGTCAGCGTGTAAAAGGTGGTAAAATCTTGTAAAAGAAATAAGCCAAAATGTGGGCCCTTGAAAGGTAGTAAAATGTAAGTAGTGCAATTTCATTTGGTAGTAAATTCTTCATGACCAACTCAAATATTAGGAGTTTCCCGTTTGTGCTAAATATTTGGGTCTACGTGTTTTAATTCCATCTAATTGAAAGACATATATAATGTACTGGCTAGCAGGGCTTGAGTTGGAGTTGACAGCCTACCAGAGTGACGCTGAATGCTGTACCGGAATCAATATCAAAACGTTACAGCGCCCACTCCAGTCAACCCAGCTTACCTGGTCAGCGGTAGCATTCGCACTGAGGTCAACCCAGCTTACCTGGTCAGCGGTAGCATTCGCACTGAGGTCAACCCAGCTTACCTGGTCAGCGGTAGCATTCGCACTGAGGTCAACCCAGCTTACCTGGTCAGCGGTAGCATTCGCACTGAGGCCAACCCAGCTTACCTGGTCAGCGGTAGCATTCGCACTCCAGTCAACCCAGCTTACCTGGTCAGCGGTAGCATTCGCACTCCAGTCAACCCAGCTTACCTGGTCAGCGGTAGCATTTGCACTCCAGTCAACCCAGCTTACCTGGTCAGCGGTAGCATTCGCACTGAGGTCAACCCAGCTTACCTGGTCAGCGGTAGCATTCGCACTGAGGCCAACCCAGCTTACCTGGTCAGCGGTAGCATTCGCACTCCAGTCAACCCAGCTTACCTGGTCAGCGGTAGCATTCGCACTGAGGCCAACCCAGCTTACCTGGTCAGTGGTAGCATTCGCACTGAGGTCAACCCAGCTTACCTGGTCAGTGGTAGCATTCGCACTCCAGTCAACCCAGCTTACCTGGTCAGCGGTAGCATTCGCACTGAGGCCAACCCAGCTTACCTGGTCAGTGGTAGCATTCGCACTGAGGTCAACCCAGCTTACCTGGTCAGCGGTAGCATTCGTACCGAATTATTAAAGCTGTTGCAGCTGCACCCGGCCCAAAGTTTGTCACCTGTTTCGGACCCTCTGTGGCCGCTGTGCGATGTTGTGTTGGTAGTTCAAAATACTGTGGAGGTAGTGAAGTACAAAAGTAGTAAATTCAACTGTAGGATTCCTGCCTGTACCCTGAATTAGTAAGGAGTCATTCAGCATGGACACACTGCAAAGATGTGTTTGACCTCCAGGAGAGTGTGTGTGTGTATGTGTGTGTGTGTGTGTGTGTGTGTGTGTGTGTGTGTGTGTGCACGCAGCAGCATCTGCTCCAGGAGTCATTCAGCATGGACACACTGCAAAGATGTGTTGCTGAGCTCCAGGAGGGTGTGTGTGTGTGTGTGTCCCTGAGCACGGTGCAGACACTCACACACTCCCTGTTTCACACACTCCTCACACCCCTACAACAGTCAGAGAGCCTTCTGGTGCATGCTGGGATACATGTGAACAATACTTCTGATGGTGAGAGGAATACACACACATGTATAAAGAAATACACACACACACACAATATAAAGAAATACACACACACACATAATATAAAGAAATACACACACACACACAATATAAAGAAATACAGACACACACACACACATAGTATAAAGAAATACACACACATATATATATAAAGAAGTATAAACACGCACACACACACATAATATGTGTGTATCCTTCACAGGACTGGTGTGTGCCATACAGCAGTTGTGCCAACAGAAAGAACAGTGTCATACTGAACTAGAGCGCCTGCAGGTGACAATGTTTATACACACACACACATACATACACACACACACACACACACTCATTTTCTTTAGTATTATTATCCACCCCATATATTATTATTGTGTGTGTGTGTGTGTGTAGCTTGTTGAGAGGCAGCTTGAAGAAGAGGGTTCTCTCAAGAGGCAGATAGAGCAACTCAGGGCAGAACTGGAGTTCAGCAAGGCTGAGGAGGTGAGCAGGATGAAACTGTGTGTGTGTGTGTGTTTGTGTATGTATGCGCATGTGTGTGCATGTGTGTTTGTGTATGTCTGTGCATGCGTGCACGTATGTGTATGTGTGTGTGTGTGTGAGTGTGAGTGTGTGTGTGTGTGTGTGTGTGTGTGTGTGTGTGTGTGTGAGTGTGAGTGTGTGTGTGTGAGTGTGAGTGATGCCACCAGCCCCTGTCTCATCATCCCATCAGCCTGCTGGAGGAGAAACTACAGGAGATGGAGAGAGAGAGGGAAGAGCTGGAAGAACCGTAAGGCCCTGCAGCGGATTGTGAGGACAGCCGAAAAGATCACTGGAGTCTCTCTGCCCCCCCCCCCCCAGACATCTACAGCACCCGCTGTCTGCGGAAAGCCAGGAACATTACCAAAGACACTACCCATCCCTCCCATGGACTATTCACCTTACTACCATCTGGCAGAAGGTTCCGCAGTATCACTGCCCACACCTCTAGAATGGGGAAGAGCTTCTTCCCGCAGGCAGTCAGACTGCTGAACAACCTGTAGTGCAATTTGGACTGGAATTTCTTAGTGACTCAGGGTGCAAACCAGTGCGTTACAGCACACTGCACCTTTATGCCCCCCGCACTTTCTTGCTGTTATCACTTAGATTTATGTAGAATAGTCTCTTGTTTACAAATCATAACCCCTAGCCTTGCTGCTATTATTTATTTTTATATAAAACGGTCTTCTGTTTACAAATCACACCACTAGCCACAGTGCTCTGCTAAAAGCCATGCCCTGTCTAGCGTGTTTGTTTTAGGCCAACTGTATTTTTGACCTGCCAATTGTTTACAACTGTGTTGTAATGTATGTACATATGTGTACAAGAGTGTGCACGCGTGCGTGTGTAGTTGTGTGTGGGAGTGTGTATGTGATTGGGTGACTGAGTCTGTGTAGTCCCGCAATAGTGTATGTAGGCACTATTACGTATCTGTCTTGTCCATACTGTGTTTTAACAGTTACGTGCATCACCAATTGTTCCCGGTGAAACGTTGTCTGGTCTCACTATGTGTTGTGTATATGGCTGAAACGACAATAAAAACCTACTTGACTTGACTTGACTTGAACGACTGAGAGGTAAAAAAGAGAGGGAGAGAGAGAGAGAGGGAGATGGGTTGAAAGAATGCATGACATGGAGGGAGAGATGAAGGAATGTAAAGAGAGTGGAAAGAGAGGGATAGAGAGAGGGACAGAGAGAGAGAGAGAGAGAGTACAATCGAACAGACACTTGATTATCTCCTCAGGGACATAATTTCTCCTGTCAGTCAGTGGTCATGAGAGAAAGACAGAAGAGACTAACTGTAACAACCATTTTGTCCACCAGGTGTCAGTCTTGTGTCAGTTAAGCACTATTTATTGCATTCAGCACATCAACCTCATTGTGTGTGTGTGTGTGTGTGTGTGCATGTGTGTGTGCATTATTTCCAGACATGCAATCAATTTGTGATGAGATCTGCAGTGTGTATGTGTTTGTGTGTGTACGCGCGCGCACGTGTGTGTGTGTGTGTTAATTTGTCAGTTTGTGATGAGACCTGCAGTGTGTGTGTGCGTGCGTGTGTGTGTGTGTGTGTGTGTTAGTTTGTTAGTTTGTGATGAGACCACAGCTCCAGAGAGTCTGGCTGCCCTCAGGTGTGTGTGTGTGTGTGTGTGGTGTGTGAGGGTGATGAATAGTGTAACAATAAATGATTGATCTCTCAGTGATGTCACTGCCTCTTGCACTGAGAGACACACTCTGACAAGCCTGTCTGAAACACCACCATACACACACACACACACACACACACACACACTCATACACACGCGCACACACACACACACTCTCTCACACACACACACACACACACACATTCTCCCTCTTGCACACACAGAGAAACAGACACATGCTAGTTCACCAAACATGCTCACTGCCACACACACACACACACACACACACACACACACACACACACACACACACACTCACACACACAGAGAGAGAGACACACACACACACACTCACACAGACAGGTTCATTCAGACGGTCCGTTTCAGCCCCAGTGCCTCGTGGCTATGAGTCAACTCTAAACCAGACAATGGATGCTCAACAATTCCAAGAACACACACTCACACACACACACACACACACACACACACACACACACACACACACACACACACTCCACACTCACTCATTCACACAAAACAGCGATGTATATATACACTGGCTACCCATAAACACACCCTCACACATTCACACATTCTTACACACACACACACCCTCACATATTCACACACACTTAATTAGGCGTGTGAGCAAAGTCAGCATTGCAAATTACTGCCTCACTGAGACAGAGGAGGATTATCTTTCTCTTCACCTCTTTCTCTTTCTTCTTTCCTTCTTGCTTTCTTTCATCTAGAAGCAGGAGATGGATGACTGACCAGTCACCTAAGAAAGAAAAGATAGAGACTGAGAGAGACAGAGGGAGAGAGGGAGGGAGAGATGGGGGGAGAGAGGGAGGGAGAGACAGAGGGAGAGAGGGAGGGTAGAGGGAGGGAGAGATTGGGGGAGGGAGAGATGGAGGGAGGGAGAGATGGAGGGAGGGAGGGAGGGAGAGACAGAGGGAGAGAGGGAGGGAGGGAGAGATGGAGGGAGGGAGAGACGGAGGGAGAGAGGGAGGGAGAGACAGAGGGAGAGAGGGAGGGAGAGACAGAGGGAGGGTAGAGGGAGAGAGGAAGGGAGGGAGAGACAGAGGGAGAGAGGGAGGGAGAGACAGAGGGAGGGTAGAGGGAGAGAGGAAGGGAGGGAGAGATGGAGGGAGAGAGGGAGGGTAGAGGAATAAGGAGATTACAGCAGTGAAGGGAACAAATGTCAGATGTTACCTCAGTTGACACCAGTGTGTGTGTGTGTCTGTGTGTGTGTGGGTGTGTGGGTGTGGGTGTGTATGTGTGTGTGTGTGTGTGTGTTGCCTATAATCCTGCAGCCGTCATCATCTCTCGATGAAAATGTTCAGCTGAGCTGTTCTTTCAGATCACAGCTGCAGGTCACATCACAAACTGACAAACTAATACACACACTCACACTCACACATCCATGCACACACACACACTTCAGGTCTCATCACAAACTGACAAACTAACACACACACATACACTCACACACACACTCTAAAAACCCAAACCCAAATTGGGTTATTTCCAACCCAGATCCTGGTTCATTATAGGACAGAAACATACTGACTTTGCTTTGAGTTGGGTCATTATAGGACAGAAACATACTGACTTTGCTTTGAGTTGGGTCATTATAGGACAGAAACATACTGACTTTGCTTTGAGTTGGGTCATTATAGGACAGAACACATACTGACTTTGCTTTGAGTTGGGTCATTATAGGACAGAAACATACTGACTTTGCTTTGAGTTGGGTCATTATAGGACAGAAACATACTGACTTTGCTTTGAGTTGGGTCATTATAGGACAGAACACATACTGACTTTGCTTTGAGTTGGGTTGGGATTTTAACCCAGTAGAAGGGTTACTTCATCAGACCAAATATGGGTCATTCTGACACAAGTGTTGGGTTAATGCAACTCATTACTGGGTCAGGCCCACTAGCCCAATATTGATTTAAATTGACCTCTTGTGTGTTTGATATTTGACCCATTCATTTAGTTATACTTTAATCTATGAAATTACTATATTTGAAATAATAATAAAACATTAATGTCACAGATTTTATTGGATAGCTGGTATTACAGCAACAAGCAATAATAATGAACAATAATTCATCTGCTCACTAAAAGATTATACATATATATATTATATAATATATTTGACCCCCAAACAACATTTTATATTTGACCCCCAAACAACCTTATTATTTTATATTTGACCCCCAAACAACCTTATTATTTTATATTTGACCCAAATCATGCAACTGGAATAACAGTACCAAGGAAAATGACAGACAATGACAGTGATTGATTCCTCATTTAAAATATAAATATAGTTATAAATATAATTTTAAAAAAAGAGAGAGAAAGAGAAAGAGAAAATCCTCTTCTCACATGAGCGTCTCCAAAAAAGAAATGTATGGGGCAGTTTACCCATATCTCATTTCAAAAATGTATATTAAAAAACTGAAATAACAATAACAAGCAACAATTATTAACAATAATTAATTTCCTCCTATAAAACATTAGAGAGAGAGAGAGAAAATTCCATCGCATGAGCGTTTCCAAAAAAAGAAACACATTTGGCCACTGTCAGGTCTGCATCAGATCTGGCCACGGTCACGCCCCCTCAGTCTACCTCACAGACTCTCAATCCCTCTCCCCGTTCGCACTCACTTCCTTGTGCACGATCACCTTCACCTGAGTTCTAATTGGTGTCACCTGGTCTCCACTCTATTTAAGCCTCCCCGGTTTCCCTGATGTCTGGCCTCGTCATTACCGACCTGGATTTACTCCGTGTCTGTCGTGTTATCTCTGTCTCCCGCGAACTCCCGTGTCGTACCCCTGCGAGCCTGGACTCCCCAGTCGGTATAGTTGATCACTGTGTCTCCCCGTGACACATGTCTGTGCTTTTGAGTTTGTTGCCTTGTTCTTCTGAGTGTTAGTTTTCCCTGTTTCTTCTGAACGTTATAGTTTTTCCGTTTCCTCCACTACAGTAGTGGACGTGACTTTCGTTGAGTTCTGTTTTGCTTGTTTAAATAAAACTCCTTTGCTTTGAAATCAGTCCCTGTCTTGTCTGTGCCTGACAGCCACATTAGTCCCTCCCATTCCATAACAGCCTCCTGCAGGAACTGCCAAGCAGAGGACCACTCCCTTGGACAATTAATATTTAACACAAGCAGAGGAACACTCCCTTGGACAATTGATTTGGACAATTGATATTTACCACAAGCAGAGGAACACTCCCTTGGACAATTGATACTGAACACATAAAAACACACATCTACAGCTTGGACAATGCTGTTCTGTACAAGGGCTTGCCCATCACCTCTCAACACAGGGCACAGGGGTCTGCCCTGGTCTGCCCATCACCTCTCAACAAAGGGCACAGGAGTCTGCCCTGGTCTGCCCATCACCTCTCAACACAGGGCACAGGGGTCTGCCCTGGTCTGCCCATCACCTCTCAACAAAGGGCACAGGAGTCTGCCCTGGTCTGCCCATCACCTCTCAACACAGGGCACAGGGGTCTGCCCTGGTCTGCCCATCACCTCTCAACACAGGGCACAGGGGTCTGCCCTGGTCTGCCCATCACCTCTCAACAAAGGGCACAGGGGTCTGCCCTGGTCTGCCCATCACCTCTCAACAGAGGGTACAGGGGTCTGCCCTGGTCTGCTCTCCTGCCTAAATGTAATCCACCATGTTTGTTCCAATCTGTAAATAATAATTTTTCACAAATAAAGTGCTTGAATGATAAAGACTGACCAGCTGACAACTGATTCTTTAACAGATATTACAATTACAAGGCCTGCATCAGCAGCCCTAAGGGGCTGTGAATCTAGGAATACTCGCAGGCTTAAGATCGATGAAGGCCTTCATGGCCTCAGATACTGTAGTCCTCGCAGTCTTTCGGCCCATCCTGAAGACTGGAGCTGACTTCAGGCTTGGCTGAACCCTCAGGGCAATGTCCTTGGAGCCTGTTAAGAAAAAAATAGTTTGACATAAATGTCCCAGTTTATACGATGAGTAACTTATGGCTCAAAAAACACGCAAATTCAAAACATACAAATGTAAGGGTTACGTGACAAAGACACTGTGTGTGTGTGTGTGTGTGTGTGTGTGTGTCCCACGTGAAGAAGCTTCTCGCTGAACCTCCTCCAGGTCACAAACATCATCTTTATAAAGGACTTTATGAAGGCCTACACAATCTGAGGGGAGATGTAGACAATTAGGAGAGAGAGAGAATTTATGTGTGAGACAGAGAGTGAGAGAAAGAGATTAAGAGAGATAATGTGTGTGAGAGGGAGAGAGAAGACAGAGAAAGAGAATGTGTGTGTGTGTGTGTGTGAGAGAGAGAGAGAGAGAGAGAAGAAGAAGATCAGGTGAGAGAGAATATGAATGTAAGTGAGTTTTGTGTTTCCCAGCTCAGTCTGACCGGTACAAATCCATGCACCTTACATCCATGCCTGGACACCTGGACTCTCGCTCACCTTACATCCATGCCTGGACACCTGGACTCTTCCTCACCTTACATCCATGCCTGGACACCTGGACTCTTCCTCACCTTACATCCATGGCTGGACACCTGGACTCTCGTTCACCTTACATCCATGCCTGGACACCTGGACTCTCGCTCACCTTACATCCATGCCTGGACACCTGGACTCTTGCTCACCTTACATCCATGCCTGGACACCTGGACTCTTCCTCACCTTACATCCACGCCTGGACACCTGGACTCTCGCTCACCTTACATCCATGCCTGGACACCTGGACTCTCGCTCACCTTACATCCACGCCTGGACACCTGGACTCTCGCTCACCTTACATCCATGCCTGGACACCTGGACTCTTCCTCACCTTACATCCATGCCTGGACACCTGGACTCTCGCTCACCTTACATCCATGCCTGGACACCTGGACTCTTCCTCACCTTACATCCATGCCTGGACACCTGGACTCTTGACACCTTACATCTATGCCTGGACACCTGGACTCTCGCTCACCTTACATCCATGCCTGGACACCTGGACTCTCGCTCACCTTACATCCATGCCTGGACACCTGGACTCTCGCTCACCTTACATCCATGCCTGGACACCTGGACTCTCGCTCACCTTACATCCATGCCTGGACACCTGGACTCTCGCTCACCTTACATCCATGGCTGGACACCTGGACTCTCGCTCACCTTACATCCATGCCTGGACACCTGGACTCTTCCTCACCTTACATCTATGCCTGGACACCTGGACTCTTCCTCACCTTACATCCATGGCTGGACACCTGGACTCTTGCTCTCAGGGCCTCTATGACCTGTGCTCAACAGGGAGTGGTTTTACGTGATGATGTCATTGCTGAGTTAAGTCGTGACCTATCACAGGTTCACGCACGGATGACTGACATGACAGGTGGGCCCTGGGGCTTGGGCCCTTGTTGTCGCTGCTGTTGTAATTATCATTTTCCATTCTTCTATACTAATGTATGTTTGTGTGTGTGTGTGTGTGTGTGTGTGTGTGTGTGTGTGTGCGCGTGCACGTAATGTCTTATACCTGTGTGTGTGTGTGCATGTATGTGTGTTTGGTGTGTGTATGTGTGTTGTCTAATATGAGTGTGTGTGTGTGTGTTATCTCTGATACCTGTGTGTGTGTGTGAGTGCGTGTGTGTGTGTTGTCTCTCATACCTGTGTGTGTGTGTGTGTGTGTAGACAGAGCATCGAGGACAATAAGAAGAAGGAGAAAATGAAGGACCTGAAGTAACCCTTGCAGGAGCTGAGCAGCAATGCCCCAAAGCGCTCACACACACACACACACACACACACACACACACACACACACACACACACACACACAGACTGCACATTATGCTGCTCAATCTCTCACGCACACACACACACACACACACTTGCATAGTGATCTCAGTCAGCACGAACTCACAGCACGAACACATTGGACATTTTTAGCAGTTTCTAATGGCTAATTGGCTAATGACACATGATGTCATAACCATACTGAACATACTTGACACTGATTGGATAATGGGGCTTGTTGCCATGGTGTACTGGGAGGTCAGACACAGAAGACAACAGAAGAGTTATCATTGAGTTTCTTAACAGTCTCAAACTCAACACAGGAACCATTCAGTCTAGCTCAATACAGGAACCATCCAGTCTGTCTCAATACAGGAACCATTCAGTCTATCGGAACACAGGAACCATCTAGTGTATCTCAATAGAGGAACCATCCAGTGTAACTCAATAGAGGAACCATTCAGTGCCAAAAGAGACCCTCTGACCAGTATTATAGCTCTACACAAGCCTAGGAGAGTTTATCCTAACAGCGTAGCATTTCTGTATGGGAACCAGCCAAGCCCAAAGGAGTTCATGCTAACAGTACAGCTCCACATTTGGGCACCATGCAGAAAGGACCAAGAGCAGAACTCTGTCTCGTAGTGATGAGGTCACAGGCTCCTCGAGAAGAGTCTGAGTGTGTGAGAGCAGCATATCCAGCCATGAGTCTGTGTGAGTGAGAGAGAGAGAGAGAGAGAGAGAGAGAGCGGCGTATCCAGCCATGAATGTGTGTGTGTGTGTGTGTGTGTGTGAGCAGCATATCCCGCCATGAGTGTGTGTGTGTGTGTGTGTGTGTGAGAGCATCGTATCCAGCCATGAGTGTGTGTGTGTGTGTGTGAGAGGCCTCTCCAACTAGTCATTATCCCTGACCACTGCTGTAAATAGACCACGGTTGAGTGTAGTAGTGTGTGTGAGTCTGTCTGTGTGTGTGTGTGTGTGTGTGTGTGTGTCTGTCTGTGTGTGTTAGTGTGCACATTTACTAGATGACTTCCACTGCTGGCCAGCCCTTTATGCAGTAGCCAAAAAAGGCAAACTCATTGCGCTGTGTGTGTGTGTGTGTGTGTGTGTGTGTGTGTGTGTGTGTGTGTGTGTGT
>PYXC01000770.1:487500-495000 GCA_015244755.2 Tenualosa ilisha
TGGAGGAGACCGATCTGCTAGTGCGTCAGGTAAAAGCACGTGAACAGGTTATCTTTGGGGATGGAAAGAATCCCCCCAAACCTCCACGGGTCAAGGAAGTATGGGAGGAAATATCCTCAGTTGTGTCCTCCGCCTTTGGCAAAAAAAGAACATCCGAACAGTGCCGAAAGCGGTAAAATGATGTTAGAAGACAGGGGAAACAAAAGCTTTCAACGCAAATTAATAAATATTGTGATATATGTGATGTACATTTATATTTCATATTTCCAGGGACTCCATCATTTTTTTCTCCACATGAAAAACTTTTGTATAAACCCTATCTAGACAACGTGATTTTTTGCCAGAAAAAGTGAACGATGCACTGGCACAGAATAGTAATGACACCATGCGCATGTCGCCAATGCACAGTGCGCCGCGGCATGATAGGGCCCAGAGTGTATTGTGTTAGCCTGGCCTTGCCTTCCTAGCACTTCCGCTTGAATATCATCTCCCTACAGTGCTTGTCTAGACTTGATCCCATTGAGTTCATTGTCTCAGGAGGCATTTTAACCTATCAGTCAAGGCACGCTATCAGTCAGGGGCCAATCCAGTCTTTTTAAACTTAAACACATCAAGCAAGCTATCAAATCTCACTACTGAATGTCCAGACCATCTGTACAAAACAAAAGTGTAGAACGAGGGTCTGGTTTTATTACCAGGCTAGTATTGTGTGTGTGCACTATGCAAACGCAGTGTGCTAAAGCTTGACCTGACAAGTCAGTGAATGTTAACTTCACTGATGTTGGACAATGTTCTAAAAGAATTAGTTTTTTCACATGTCTAGCAGGCTGTTAGCCTTGTGATAGTTTGCAGATGAGGTTAATGAGATCATTTAGCCACATCCACTTTGTGTGCTCAAAAAGGCCACAATTTGGGAGTGATCAGTCCTCTTGAGAATTTGGAATGTGCATGCTAAAAAAATAAGAAATATTGAGTTTTTATATGACTAACAACTAGTTATGGGTTAGGAGGAGTGTTTTTAAATGCATGTATTAATTTTTCCACATTCTCAAAGGATAAAAACTTTCTAAACTTAGCAATATTTCATAGGTGAAAAAAGGATGTTTTTGAAATATTTTTTACATGACTATTCAGAGAGAGGTCCTGGTCAATAATTACCCCGAGGTCTTTCACTCCTGTGTTAAATGAGAGTTAAAAGCCACTGGGTACGTTTTGGTGATGAGGTAAAATGTTATTCAGCTGTTTAGGGCCTATCATCATAATTTCAGTTTTCTCAGAGTTTAAACATACAAAAGTATTAGTCAACCAGATTGTAATGTCCCAGAGGCAGGCATCAAGTTTAGTTATTGGTGTCATTAGGCTTCATGGATAGATATCGCTGGGTGTCTCAGGAGGGGAAAGTAACACCATGTTTTATTATAACAGATCCCAAACGTAGCATGTAGAGGTAGAATAACAGGAGCCCTAGCACTGAGCCTTGGGGTACACCATACTTGACTTGGTGTGGCATGATGATTCATTATGAACATGTACAAACTGGTGGCGAACAGAGAGGTACGATTTGAACCAGGCTAATGCAAAGTCTTTAATGCCTATCATGTGTTCAGTCCTTTGTAGTAGGGTGCCATGCTCAATAATGTCAAAGGCAGCACTAAGATCCAATAGGATTAATATTGATATATATCCATCATCAGATGAGGTAAGGAAGTCATTGAAGACTTTAACTAGGGCTGATTCTGTACTATGATTAGCTCTGAAGCCTGACTGGAAGGTTTCCTGAATATTATTTTGTCTATGAAGCTACAGATTTGCAAGTATTTTTGATAGAAATGGGAGGCTAGATGTGAGTCGGTAATTAGCCAGGAAATTAGGATCAAGGTTTGGTTTTTTAATAGATGGTTTAATAACAGAAGTCTTGAAAGATTTTGGGACATGCCCAGACATGAGTGAGTCATTTATAATTTTCGGTATTGTCTCAGCATGTAGAGGGAGAGCGGTCTTAAGGAGATCTGTAGGGACTGGATCCAGTAAGCATGTTGAGGCTTTAGTTGAGGAGATCAAAGGCATACTTTTTGATAAATTGGTGGGCCTTCAATGATCAATAATTCGTTAATGATTTTTAATTAAATAAAGAGTAGCTTGTCTGAAGGGGAACTTGTCTGAAGCATTCAGCCCCTCCTCCAGAAGCATGAGGTCATTTGACCTCTTGCTGTTCCTGAGTCTAAGCTTCTGTTTGATCTTCCGTCTCTCCTCGTTCTTGTCTGGAGGAATCACATCTAAGTCCCTGGAGATGGAGGAGCAAACATGGACCTTGTGTGGAACTACACATGCATACAACTCTGCAAGACAGTAAATGCACAAAACCTTTCTAGAACAGGCAAGTTAGGGCCGCTCTATAATATACACAACATGTTAGAGTTGAGCAATACTAAGTGTCAGGCCTTGTCTGGGTAGAACACAAGTTCAAGTTCAAATGAGTGAGAGCTCATAACTGCATCATGATTAGAATCTAAGAAATACAACTGAGTGTCTTACAGAGACTACAGATTGGGAAAAAACAGACACAGGGACTTTACAGATTGGGATTATATGATGTTGTGCTCTCACTCATCATAGCACTGGGCCGGGCTGAGGACCCAGTTGGGTTGGATGAATGACCCAGCCCAGTGGGTCTGTGTGATAGTGTGTGTGATATTTATTGGGTTAGATGAATGACCCAGCCCAGTGGGTGTGTGTCATATTTATTGGGTTAGATGAATGACCCAGCCCAGTGGGTGTGTGTGATATTTATTGGGTTAGATGAATGACCCAGCCCAGTGGGTGTGTGTGATATTTATTGGGTTAGATGAATGACCCAGCCCAGCACACTAACCCTGCATGTAGTTAGTTTGTTTTCTGTGACTCTGCAGTGTCAGTACCCATATGATTATCTGAGGAGTCCCTTTTTAAACACCATATTTCAGTAGTATGCCATAGTGTATTTGGGCCAAGGATGGACATGTTATGTTCAGGGACTGGATGACAGGCAGGTTAATGCAGTGTGTGTGTGTGTGTGTGTGTGTGTGTGTGTGTGGGAGTAGACGATAGAGGCAGGTTAATATGGTGTGTGTGTGTGTGTGTGAGGAAGTGGACTACACAGGCAGGTCAATGCAGTGTGTGTGTGTGTGTGTGTGTGTGTGTGTGTGTGTGTGAGGAAGTGGACGACAGAGGCAGGTTAATGCAGCGTGTGTGTGTGTGTGTGAGGAAGTGGACTACACAGGTAGGTCAATGCAGTGTGTGTGTGTGTGTGTGTGTGTGTGTGTGAGGGAGTGGATGACAGAGGCAAGTTAATGTGGTGTGTGTGTGTGTGTGAGGAAGTGGACTACACAGGCAGGTCAATGCAGTGTGTGTGTGTGTGTGTGTGTGTGTGTGTGAGGGAGTGGATGACAGACGCAGGTCAGTGCAGTGTGTGTGTGTGTGTGTGTGTGTGAGTGTGAGGGAGTGGATGACAGGGGCAGGTTAATATGGTATGTGTGTGTGAGGAAGTGGACTACACAGGCAGGTGAATGCAGTGTGTGTGTGCGTGTGAGGGAGTGGATGACAGACACAGGTCAATGCAGTGTGTGTGTGTGTGTGTGTGTGTGTGTGTGTGTGTGTGTGTAAACAGTATTTACATACCTGGCCCTAATACGGGTAGTAGCTTGAGAACAATTAAAGGTTTTCTTAATACCCTGGTTGTAATCCACCAAGAAAATGTAATTTGAATTATTTACATTTAAATTCTTTTAGATTCTTTTAAAATTCAATTCTTTTTTATTTTAAATTCTTAAATATTTAAACTCTTAAATATTAAGGATTAATATAAAACTCTGTGTAAACACATCAAGAATCATTCAAATCATCTCTGACCTTTGACCTTTGACACATCATCCCATCATCTGCAGCCTCACACATCTGCTAGGTCTTAGCAGCCACTGGCAAAGGTGGCAAAGGTGAGTGTGGTCCCCAGGAGGGAGTGCATCATGTGATTCTGTCAGATCACAGGTCAGGTGCCATACTTCAGTTTAAGCTCAGGTTCACTGACGCACCAGCACTGCTCCTCCCTCTGAGGTCCTCCCTCTGAGCACCAGCACTGGTCCTCCCTCTGAGCACCAGCACTGGTCCTCCCTCTGACGCACCAGCACTGGTCCTCCCTCTGACGCACCAGCACTGGTCCTCCCTCTGACGCACCAGCACTGGTCCTCCCTCTGAGCACCAGCACTGGTCCTCCCTCTGAGCACTAGCACTGGTCCTCCCTCTGAGCACTAGCACTGGTCCTCCCTCTGAGGTCCTCCCTCTGAGCACCAGCACTGGTCCTCCCTCTGAGGTCCTCCCTCTGAGCACTAGCACTGGTCCTCCCTCTGAGGTCCTCCCTCTGAGCACCAGCACTGGTCCTCCCTCTGAGGTCCTCCCTCTGAGCACCAGCACTGGTCCTCCCTCTGAGCACTTCAGCAGAGAGGAAGAAGCACACAGAACACATGACTTGGCTTTGCTGAACCCAGAGTACAATCCTGCTCATGGCCTCCCCTGACCCCTCCTCTCCCCCTCTCCTCCTCCTGCCTAATGCCCGTCTGACAGTGAGTGTGTGTCAGGCACAGACTAGACACGACTTTCATTTTCAAACAAAGGGTATTTATTTTCAAACAGAGGAGCAAAATTACAACTAAGGTCGACGTCCGCTACAAATAGCGGAGGAAATGGCAATAACTAAAACACACAGTAGAATACGGGGAAAACAAAACGCAAACGGGTGACAGAAGTATATCAGAACCAAACTAAAGTACAGGATCCAAAGCAATCAGGCGGCTGACCTGGTACATATCCTTGGGGTCACTGACGAGGCCAGACATCAGGGAATCAGGGGGGAACACTTGGTACATATCCTTGGGGTCACTGACGAGGCCAGACATCAGGGAATCAGGGGGGAACACTTGGTACATATCCTTGGGGTCACTGACGAGGCCAGACTTCAGGGAATCAGGGGGGAACACTTAAATAACGTGGAGACCAGGTGAAACCAGTTAATACTCAGGAGAAGGTGCACGCGAACCAAGAAGTGGCAGTGAACGAGGAGACGAGCTGTGAGCTTGTGAGGCAGAGTGAGGGGGCGTGGTTGTGGCCAGGTCTGGTGCAGACCTGACAGTGTGTGTGTGTGTGTGTGTTCATGGATGAGGGTGTAATTATGGGTGCTGGATGGTTTATATGCATGTCTGTGATGGAGAGAGACTAATTGTGATGGGAGTACACAACACAAGGTGTCTGTGTGTGTGTGAGAGAGAGAGACGGTGTGTGTGTGTGACAATAATGACATACATAGAACTCCCCTGTCTGTGTGTGTGTGTGTGTGTGTCTGTGTGTGTGTGTTTGTGTGTGTGTGTCTGTGTGTGTGTGTGTCCTGCTACCCCTACACACACACACACTTACTCTCTCTCACACACACACACACACGCGCACACAAACACACACATAGTATATGGTGAAAGAGCTCAGGTAAGTCTGTGTGTGTGTGTCCTGCTACCCCTACACACACACACACACACGTGCACACACACACACACACACATAGTATATGGTGAAAGAGCTCAGGTAAGTCTGTGTGTGTATGTGTGTGTGTGTGTGTCCTGCTACCCCTACACACACATAACACTCTCCCTCACACACAAACACACACGTGCATACACACACACACATAGTATATGGTGAAAGAGCTCAGGTAAGTCTGTGTGTGTGTGTGTGTGTGTGTGTCCTGCTACCCTTACACACACACTCACTCTCCCTCACACACACACACACACGTGTGCACACACACACACACACACATAGTATCCTGTGAGTCAAAAAGCACATTGTACCCAGTTATCCAGTCATCCAGTTATCAACTCCTCCTTCAAATGTTCCTTTCCCTCCCTCTCTCTCTCCCTCTCTTTCTCTCCTTCCCTCCCTCCCCTCTCTCTCTCTCCCTCTTTCTCCCTCCCTCTCTCTCTCTCTAATCCTTCCTTCTCTTGAATGTAAATCAGGAAGTTGGGAAATAAAAATATTTACAGGACACTTATCTTTATCTTTAATGCACACACACACACACACACACACACACACACACACACTGCCATCCACTGTCTGCTGTCTAGTCTGGAGTCATTCAGTCACAATACAAGGTGTGTGTGTGTGTGTGTGTGTGTGTGTATGTGTGTGTTCATTTGCATGGATGTAATAAATCCACTTAGTCCACAGTGTCTATGCAAAACCAGGATGGCCGAGCTTGTGTTGCTTTTGCCTATTCCACAGCCGTGTGACTGAAGCTTCCTAAAACTGCTCTGAAGATAATCAAAGACCCTGACACTCTTGTCAGCCCTCTGCCATCAGGTGAAAGGTTAAATAGTTCAATGTCCAGAACCACCTGATTCTCAAGCGGCGGGGGCCCTCAGTTCTCAACATCCCTCTGGCCCCATAGCTGTGTTCAATTCTCAGCATCCCTCTGGCCCCTCTCACACAGACTTACTTCCCACGTTGTGATGAATAATATAAGAGTCCCAGCTGGAGACGGTTGTAATCAGAAGGGGTTTTATTTCAAAAGAGAATCACAAATGTACCCACTAAATGTCTTTCTCTTCACTTAAAAACTAGTTCATATTAAGTGTGAATCTGAATAACTGCAAAGGCCAAATAAGCCCCATATCAAATTTGATCCCAGGCAACATCACTATCTGGGTGAACTCTACAAGAGAGATTTCTGTTGTTCCAATTCCAGTCTGGCTCCCATCATAGAAAGGTTTGACTTCGGGAAGAGAGACTTAGGCCTGGATGAATTTTCATGTTCTGCGCATACCTGTGACGCCAACATGGGTCATTCGGAGAAGGGCCATTGTCCTTATGCTTACAGACTCACTGATGCGGTAGAAGGTGTTGGAGGTTCTAGAAATTCACGAACTGGAAGAACTTGAAATTCTTTGAGTACATGCAAAACTTATTACGTCTTTTCCAGTATAAGAAATATAGCCTAACAACAAAACCCGAGAAATCAACTACCTGCCGATGCCAGGATGTATTTGAAGTGAGAGAGCTGTAGGGAGCTGTTGCAGTAATACATTTTATTGACTCAGGATTAAAGTGAGGCCTTGTAAACAGTCGACTCGCGCCCTTTAAAAGGCGTGGCGTGCGCGCGCCTGGCTGCCCAACTGCGCCCGCGAGGGTTTATACCGCGGCGCCTCGCGAGCCTCCACAACACGGTGCGCACGGTGGCCGTTTTGAATCTCGGAGCGCAGACGACAGAAATCGTACTGCTCAGCTCAGCTAGGTGGATTATCTCCCGCTCTCTCGAGTTCCCGAGCAGAAACCCACACCACCGTTCTTGCGTCGGATTTACAGACCGCTAACCTGCTGCATATGGGCGCAGAGCACCGCGGCAGCCGTCTATGCATTTATTCCGTTTTATTTGTTTAGTAAGTAGTTAGCTAGATTTGTGTCCGACAACAACAGTAAGAA
>PYXC01000770.1:500000-501394 GCA_015244755.2 Tenualosa ilisha
TCCACTTTAGGACCCGTTCTCGAAAGATGTTGTTTCGACGTACCCACAACGCTGGACCCATGTGGAAAGGCAAAACGCCCAGAGCCGTCCCGTTTTGACCTGAAAGCGTTCCTGTGCGTTCGTACCCTGTGTGTGAAAGAAATCGGAATATAGATTAGCAAAAAAACTTGGTGTGTTGAACAGATTTGTCATGAGCCGCTAACGGCAGTAATCCCATAAAGAATATTCAGGTTTATTCAGTTTACACGAGTGCCCGGAAAACTGGGTCACTGCAATAACCCGACAATGATTGTTGTAGTGAGTGTGTGTTTTATTGTTTCCAGTGTGTGTGTGTGTGTGTGTGTGTGTGTGTGTGTTTCAGTGTGTCAACTGTAGGTGTGTGTGTTAGTGTGTCTGGTCTAGTCATGAGTCTCACATGCGTCCAAAAAGTCCCTAATTGTGACTCAACAATGAAAAAGGGGCGTTGCCGTGGCAACCCTCGGGTGAAAGGCAGCTGAATTCTACTGACCAGACGGAAGTAACTCAGCCCTCTAAAGGAACACACACACACACACAAAACACACACACACCACACCACACACACACACACGAGTTCCAGCTGAGCTGCACATACAGCTTCACACACATACATGCAGGAAGACTTGTCCAAGTGGTGTGTGTGTGTGTGTGTGTGTGTGTGTGTGTGTGTGTGTGTGTGTGTCAGTATTAGAGTGCATGTGTGTGTGAGTGGATTGCGTTGCGTTATCTCCAGCAGGCAGAACAAACGGTTTTCCAACCCGCAAGCCGTCCGCGTGTCGCCATAGTAACACACAGTAGGCTGGACAGAGTCCAGCTGGCCCCTCCCACTCCCACTGAACAGGGCGTTATTAGTTTGCAACATTACTAAGGAAGCATACATGCTGACGTGTGTGTGTGTGTGTGTGTGTGTGTGTCTGTGTGTGTGTGTGTTATGAAGTGTGTCATGATTTGAAGAAGGATTAGCTTAGTGGCAGATTTGATTTCTGCTGACTGCTCCTAAATGTAGGGTCTTTTAAATCCACCCTCTATCCCTCTACCAGCAAGGGCATCAGGTGTGTGTGTGTGCACATGTGTGTTTGTGTGTCAGCCATAGGGTACAGTTGCTACGTGTGTGTGTGTGTGTGTGTGTGTGTGTCTCAAGTCAAGTGGGTTTTATTGTCATATCAGCCATATACACTGTGTATAGTGAGACGAAACAGTGTTTCAACATAAAAAAGACATTTGAGACAGGCTACATTTAGTGCACTAAGGCTACATTTAGTGCACTAAGGCTACATTTAGTGCACTAAGGCTCCATTTAGTGCACTGAGGCTCCATTTAGTGCACTGAGGCGCCATTTAGTGCACTGAGGCTCCATTTAGTGCACTGAGGCTCCA
>PYXC01000771.1:0-15000 GCA_015244755.2 Tenualosa ilisha
CCTGCAGAGGGCGATACAGCTGAGAGAAGCTTCACTGACTGACTGGCCACTGCACTGCAGAGCACTGTACTCCACACGGGAACACTACTCCATACATCCTCAAAGGCTTTCATTTCCAACTGCCCCAGTGACTAACTGATTAACTGCGTAACACCGGTGCGTGAAGCTCGGCCCACATCATGTGTGTGAGTGTGTTTGTGTTTCCTAACAGTGTGTATGTGTGTGTGCATGTGTTAGTGTGTGTGTGTTGTGTGTGTGTGTGTGTGTGTTAGTGTGTGTTCTGGCGTGAACCTGGCGTGAGGGGGTTTTGTGTTTCTCTGTTGCATAGCACCTGGCATTTGTTGCTCTTTTTGTTTTGAGTAGCGCACGCACACACACACACACACACACACACCTTAATAGTGCTACTGACATTTGCGTTTAGCCATTAGGTATTCACCTGGTGAGGTAGCCGCCTGACCAAGCAACCAAGCACCTGACCAGCAATCGGCCGCACTCACAAACACACACACACACACACACACTACACTGCCCTGCAGCTCCCCAAAAACACAAGGCTTATAATGTTATCCCTGTCAGCTCATTGGTTCTGTCGGCATGCTTCAGCAAGCAGAAAAGACCTACGGCTTTTTTGGTTTCAGAATTAGGAGTGTGTGTGTGTGTGTGTGTGTGTGTAATTTGGGTGTGCATTCCCTCTACATGATGTTGGTCTAGATCTTTATGTTTTATTCAGTGCCTTTGTCCTCCTCTCCTGTGTGTATTCCACAGCTGCCGCCTGTAAAAGTGGACACGGACTCCTACATGTTTGTGTGTCGGCAAAGGAGAGCAAATGTGTTCATAGAGGCCTCTGTGTCCTTACCTAGAAGGTGTGTGTGTGTGTGTGTGTATGAAGAGAATATGAATGAACAGAGAGGGGAGAAAGAAAATTGGCATTAACAAATAAAGCCATTTTATCAGACTGTGAATAACACAAATATGATTAGAAGATTGGTCATGTTAAAAGCATCTGTCCCCTTCACATGTAGTGGAGCGCCTCTTCTCCACGCTCTAAATCACAGTAGACACATCAACCTTAACAGCCAAGCTTTTGAGTGAACTTAACCGTATTCAGCCTTATAATACCCCTGATCCGTAAAATGATGGCCATGCCGTCACCAGCAGGGAGCTGAAATATGATTTTAATAAGCAATACTGTGGCTCATGCACGGAACACACTGGAAAGGCTTATCCGTGTGCTTTCATAAGCTCCAGTCAGTATGGGGTCAGCTGGCTTTGGAAATGATAAACTTGTAGCTATTACATTATGTTATAATATTATATTATATTAGCTGGCTCAGTTTAACAAATTAGTCAGGATCCCCTTCAATGCATTCGTGAGCACAGTCATGTGTAAAAAACATGATTTTCTTTTTTTTACCCTTTCATTTCGTAGCTTGACGCTCCTTGCATGTGCATATCCAAGGTGTTATCCAGTTGTATTGGGGCTTTAATTGCTATTGCTCCAGTCAGTTCTGCGACTCAGGTGGAAGATGAGATGAAGATGGAGGAATGCAGCTTCAACTGCTGTATCTCACGCTCCCTATATGAGTCTCAGCAGCACTCTGGGACTCACGAGTCTCGCTAACAGACTGGGACTTAACACGCGCTTTCGCACAGCGTGAGCCAACAACACTTGCATTCTCTCAAAAAGCTCATGCCTGGAGCATAACACCTCGACTGCGAAAAAAAGGGCTTTATTTTTATGCTGTTGATGGAAAAGTCTAGAAACAGCCCTCGTCTTTGTGACAAATGTAAGGACATCTGCATCAGACTGATATGTAGCCTGACGTTCCAGAAATAGCCCAGAACACTGTGTCTATGCCTTATCCCCTCATCTAAGTGCAGTTATTTAGTATTTGGCATCATATCCATACAAATAGCTTTGGGTCACAGTGACAGGGACAGAGCCCAGACATACAGCAGTGTACTGGTGACATTAATTAATATTTGTCATCCTTAGGGATAAATAAGGGCATTTGGAGGTAGTTTTCTAAAATCTGTGGGTATTGGTGTAAGTCTAAGTGTGGGAGGAAGATGGGAAAACACCATCATCAGGGTTGAAATGGGACTATTCATTATTAGACATCCAGACTTTGCTACGTTAGCACAGACCAGCGTGAGGATCCTCCTTTCATCAAGGGAGAAATCCAGTGTGAATCAGTCCATAGCCCTGTTGTTAAAGGTCACCAAGTGCTGTCTGTGGGAAAAGAATGAAGAAATATGATACTTCACAGACCAAATAGTGTAGTGAAACGGCAGTTAACTCTAACCGAATGGGGCACAGAAACTCACTTTCAGCGTTATTCTCCTATGCCCCATTCAGTTAACTTCAGCTGCCAGTTCACTATTTGGTCCATGTTGTATCAAATTTTCTGTCTCTTTTCCTACAGACAGACTCAGTAACAACAGGTTCACACAGACAGCACTCAGTGACAACAGGTTCACACAGGATTGATTCACAAAGGATTTCTCCTTAAATCAACACATTTTCAAACTACACTAAATCTGCACTCTGAACCATTACCATTCACACACACATAAAAACTAAACAAACAAAAAAAGCAGGTTGACACATTTTGAAACAGTGGCCTTCCCTCAATAACTCAACAACACTGCATACCAAAGCAACCTATCTGTGATTAGTAAGGAAACTATTCACTGCACTGATTAGCACTAGATCATTTTTCAATCATTTCTTCTTCTCTCGTTGCATTAGAACTATTCAATTATCCTTTTAAATGTTATTATAAATATCCACCTTTTAATTGTCTTTGACACATGAAAATACTACATGCCGCTCTGTTGTGGATTTAGCAGCTGAGGTCTTTAGTACCGAACACTGCAACCTTTCTGAAAAAGAGAAGTTCAATGGACTCATTCCAGTTACTGTCCAGTTACAGCAGGCATTTGATTTCAGATTGAGAGACCACAGCAGACTAGAGCTCGCTGAATTAATTACTGCTAAGTCCCCAAGCCGTGTCGATGGGCAGGATGAGAGTGTGGTATTACGTCAGCTCTCAAAGGCCCAGCTCTCATTACTGATGCAGCAGCCATGCAAAAGCTGTTGGCATGTGTGGAAACCTTACCGCTAACGCTGACAGCATGTCAATGATCACGGGCGATGCACTAGGAACGCTGCTCATATGCGGCGGACTTTTTCATCTACACTTCCTTCCCTCAAACCTACAAGCTTTCTCACATGAAACAACTGCTCCAAGATACACACACACACACTGGCACTCAGACAAACATACATACACACAAACACACAAAACTTCACTTTAACGCTAGCCTCCTGTCCTAGCCCTCGATTCTTGCACCCCTGGGGCCTGAAGGCGGGCGCGGAATGCAGCCAGGGCCCTGAGGTGCCCCAGCTCATATTTGATCACGCCTCTCTGCTCCGCGTAATTAATGCCCTTTGGCTGGAGCCATAATACCCCCTTCCTTTCCCCCGGACCTCACCCAGCTTCACTCAGCCAATCCTGGGAAAACAAGACCCTGGTAAATGACTCTCCTCCAGTCTGCCTGGACCATCGAACTCCCCAGTGACCTTAATTACAGCATGTAAAAACCTGACCCGCTAACTAATCCGCCAGCACGCTCCGGCCGAGCCGTAAGATTAATGCCGCAGGGGCCAAATTCAATTAAGGTGGCTTCCAAATAATAATTTGATAAAAAAAGGAAAGAGAGAGCATAACAATAGTGAAGACTGAGAACTGAGGACACAGCAGGGGGTAAATGGGTTTATTCAGTTCAGCTAGTCAGGAAATGGGGAAAATGCAGGACTGATAGGAAGGCAACTCCACACTGCTTGTTTGGGATTGGCTGCCTAGAGATTGATTGAGTGTGAGTTGGGGTGAAGAAAATATGTCTAACTTAAGATTCAAATGAATATGAATCACCAGCTTCATATCCAGCTGATATCCATATCGCTGTCTCATTTGTGTTGAATACTGATTGAATACTGATATTCAGCTGAGGGATCGCGGTCTCATCTGTTCTCAGTGCTGTCAGGGATTGGACGTAGTTTGTTTGGCTCTGCAGATTCTACAGATCAGTGGCGATGGGTGATGACGGCTGTCTGAAACAGAGGTCTTGGTTTCCGAAGCGTCGCGTTGAAAAAATGGAGGCGTACATCTTTGGCTTTGGTGATTCAGCGATGCGTTCGCAGCACAAGTGGGAGCCAGTGACGTGGTATGTCTTTGTGGTGTCGCTGCGAACCGAGGAGAGGGTGAAGAGTTCAGCAAATTAACAAGCATCAGGCATCCTCCTGAATGAAACATGATGAGAAAAGGTTCCTGTTGCCTTTGTGAAATGCAGAGGAACATGCTGTAGAGACCATAGCCTTCTTGTTAAGCTCCAGCACAGACACACAGTCAGGACCACAAGACTAAAATAGCCTTCTTGTTAAGCTCCAGCACGGACACACAGTCAGGACCACAAGACTAAAATAGCCTTCTTGTTAAGCTCCAGCACAGACACACAGTCAGGACCACAAGACTAAAATAAGGAACTGCACTTTGTCATGTATAATGAATGTGGCTCCTGTATTCAGCGACAAACTGATGATCTTAAATGGCATGCAGGTGGTTTGAATAATGACTAAGAGTGACCGTAAGGAATTGTGTGCTTTTGATAGCGGATTTGGATAAATTTGTGCTTGAGTCCATGTCTTGTCAGTTCTCCTAAGAGAGTTTGCCAGTAAGAAGGCAGAAGTAGTGGAGTAGCCAACACAAACACCTGACTTTCAATCAGTCTCCATCTCCTTCTAAGGCTAATACTATTCCCAACAACGACAGAGAGTATTTAGCTGTCTTTAGCTGCCGCTTGTTTGTCGTAGCTGGAAAAAATGTTAAAACATTAGTGGACCAAGAATGTTTGAAATGTACTTTATTTATTTATTTATTGTATTACGATTTTGTTTTGTTCTGTTCCTGTTTTTGCAAAACAACTTGACACTGTACAACATAACTGTTCTGTCTCCCAAGAAAGCAAATTGCTCTCTCTGCCATGCGTCCTGTTTAAGAGGCCACGCCAGTGCTCCTAGCAATAAGTCTGCCATCCATTGCCTCTTTCATTAGGCTACACCTTTCCACCTCCTCGCCTCTGAAGCATCAGCGCTAACCCGCCATTCTCTGCTAACCTCTCACATTATCATCTTGGCTAACTTGCTAACTAGCCTGCTCTCAATCCCTACTCTCTAACCACTGCCCATTCTCCTCCATCAGACCTAGTTCTGCCTACTATGCCCCATACATGCTATACATTCCTTGCTAACCATTGCTATCCTATGCTTCACACATCCACAACAATCCATTTGCACCTTGCTTGCTAATGTAGCACTTCACATGGGGATCAATGTACGTGGGATAGTGGATTAGTTGCCATGGTAATGGGAAGACAGCAGTAGTGGCGGTTGCGGTGTCAAGACACCTTGTTGTAGTTCTGAAATGCTGTTAAATCAGAAACTATCGTCTCATCCAAAGACAACTGCAGTCTAATGTTCTTATGCTGTTTATGCTGCACTTCTACGCATGCTACCTAACCTTGTCCCATCCCATAATATATCCACCTGTACACTCATGTTAAGAGAATTTTACTCATCAATAAAATAGATATTGACAAGAAACACTGCATAAGTGCCAAGCCCATAAATGCCATCTCCCAAAACCTTTCAGAGTAAGTGTCAGGATGCTGAATTGCCACTCCATGCTCCTGTCCCATTGTGTGATCTGATTTGGACCAAACTGTGATTTATGAGTGGTGCCATGAACGGAACCCAGTGTTTGGACACCTATTTATGCCACTGGCTGGAAGGAGGTAGAATTCTCCCCCATTGGTTGTACCAACATGTGTGTGTGTGCTGGTTGTGCCTGTGTGTGTGTGTGTGTGCGCACGCGCGCGCACGCTGGTTGTGCCTGTGTGTGTGTGTGTCTGTGTGTTCTGGTTGTGCCTATGTGTCTGTGTGTGTGTGTGCGCATGCTGGTTGTGCCTGTGTGTGTGTGTGTATGTGTGTGTGTGTGTGTGTGTTCTGGTTGTGCCTGTGTGTGTGTGTGCGCACGCTGGTTGTGCCTGTGTGTGTGCTGGATGTGCCTGCATCTGTAGGTGTTTGTGTGCTGGCTGTGCCTATATGTGTGTGTGTGTGTGTGCTGGTTGTGCCTGTATGTGTGTGTGTGTGTGTGTGTGTGTGTGTGCACGTGCGCTGGTTGTGCCTGTGTGTGTGTATGGTGGATGTGCCTGTATCTATATGTGTTTGTGTGCTGGTTGTGCCTATATGTGTGTGCGTGTGTGTGTGCTGGTTGTGCCTATATGTGTGTGCGTGTGTGTGTGCTGGTTGTGCTTGTGTGTGTGTGTGTGCTGGTTGTGCCTGTGTGTGTGCGTGTGTGTGTGTGTACTGGTTGTGCCTGTGTGTGTGTGTGTGTGTGTGTGTGTGTGTGCTGGTTGTGTGTGTATGGGTGTGTGTGTGTGTACTGGTTGTGCCTGTGTGTGTGTGTGTGTGTACTGGTTGTGCCTGTGTGTGTGTGTGTGTGTGTGTGTGTGTGTGTGTGCTGGTTGTGCCTGTGTGTGTGTGTGTGTGTGTGTACTGGTTGTGCCTGTGTGTGTGTGTGTGTGTGTGTGTGTGTGTGTGTGTGTGTATGTACTGGTTGTGCCTGTGTGTGTGTGTGTGTGTGTGTGTGTGTGCTGGTTGTGCCTGTGTGTGTGTGTGTGTGTGTGTGTGTGTGTGTGTGTGTGTGTGTGCTGGTTGTGCCTGTGTGTGTGTGTGTGTGTGTGTGCACTGGTTGTGCCTGTGTGCGTGTGTGTGTGTGTGTGTGTACTGGTTGTGCCTGTGTGTGTGTGTGTGTGTGTGTGTGTGTGTGTGTGTGTGTGTGTGTGCTGGTTGCGCCTGTGTGTGTTTGTGTGCTGGTTGCTGTTTAGTTTGCAAATGTTTCACTGCTATTGCCTAATGTGTGGTTGGGGAAGTTTGGCTGCAGGGTTGCTGTGCTGTTGGCTTGGAGCTGTGTTGGGCTGGAGAGCCTCAGGCAGAGATGATGTCCTGACAGACCCACGGACGTCACGCAATTAGACACTCCACTCCCTGCAGGATTTCATCTACCACCTTAGGCTGTGTGTGTGTGTGTGTAGTGTTTGGGTTGGCTAGTTATGAGAGCAGCGGACTGCGGATGTTGAGATTCCTCTGGGCTTATACATGCGATGGGCAAAGAACATGCAGCTGGGGCGGGGAGGGGGGCTTGGATTCGGCCTGGATTTCAGCCATCCCAGGTGATACCAGAGAGGTGTGTCTGTGTGTGATTTGGCTACGTTTCACAAGAACTTAACAGCTTAACATATGTTTTTAAGTACACAAACTTGTAATTTCATCTACTAATATTACTGAAATATTGCCTTAATTGGTCTACAAATCATGGTGGTAATATGTGATTTCTGAGAATTTTAATGTTTTAGCAATACCATGTTTTTGCAACTCCCTGACAAGATCTGGACAAGAAAAGGAGGGAGAGAGAAAGAGAGAGAGAGAGAGAGAGAGAGAGAGAAGGACTCCTGGGTCATCAAGAAATTATGGGTGTTAGCGCCCCCTTTTAAGCTTTGAGTATGAGTGCCTGTGTGTGTGTGTGTGTTTTATTATTTAAGGATGCCGTAACAACTCTCTCTCTCTCTCTCTCTCTCTCTCGAGAGAGAGCCTCCATCTAGTGGAAAATACAGCAGCAGAATATGTGCACCTCTCTCTGCACAAGCTTCCCATTTGGCCAAATGTCTTTTAAAAACACACAGGCAGCCCTGAAGGGCCTCGCTCTACACTAGACTCCCTGGGAGATTTAATAATCCTACTAGAGTTTTTCAATCATAGACTGCAGGCCCAGACTTAAAACTAAACTTTCCTGTTCATCATTCCTAATTACTAATACCACTCTGCCCATGAAGAACTTTTCAATTTCAGACTGCAGGCCTGCAGGTCTGTTGTTTCCTCTGTGGAACTGGTCCACAGGTCGTGGTTGATATAATCCACTGCAGTCCATTCCAGTAGTGAACCAGAGTCCCTTCCCTTGCTACCGGGATGATGTGCTTCTATCTTGCCCCCCTAGATAGGCAATGGGCCACGAGGGGCTGTGAGTTTTATCACGGCTAAGGGAAGTTGTTAGGCTAATGTGACACATAGTGTACTAACGCACAGGCGCAGCCACTGTTCACTTTCGTATTGGGTATCGCAATTTGGAAAGAAATGTAGTCACAGGAGCCATTAATCACCTTTGTTGCCTTTCATGGTTATGTGATTTGAACAAGTGTATGGCTGGCCATCTAATCCTTAACGTATGTGATTAATTACATTTCGATAACAGACATTCCGAGCCCATCACTGCTGGAGAGATTAAAAGAGCAACAAAAACAAGACTGGAGACAGTCTTTATAGTTCAACCATCTTGCACAGTCAGGCATGTGTGCAAGCTGAGACTTGCTTGCTGTGTGCTGGTCAAATATGCGTGTGTGTGTGTGTGTGTGTGTGTGTGTGTGTGCATGGCTGTGCCCCTCGCGCTGCTCAAGGGCAGGCTGCTGTGAGGTGCGGAGCATCGATTTCTTCCGCTCCTCGCTAGCGGTGTGTGACTCACACCAACACACACACACACACACACACACACACACCTGGCTGAAACTGCCGACGTGGCCGACAGCACATACTTCTGAGCTTCGCCGCACACCATCTATTCTCCTCCCTCTTTTCCTCTCCTTTTTTTCTGCTCCCTGAATCTCTCAACCTTTTTCTCTTCTTTCCCTTCTCTCTTCTTTGCTTCTCACTCCATCTCTCTCAGCTAGACGCTCCTCCTCTTTTTTTCCTCTTTCCCTCTCCCCCCATCCTCATCATCTACTCTCATACCTCTATCTTCTCTCATCCATTGTACAGCTCCTCAATTCTTCTATCTCCATCTCTTCCATCCCTCTATCTATCCATCTCTAGCTCCTCTATTCTTCCATCTCCATCTCTTCTATCCTTCTGTCACTATCCCTTCTATCCCTCTATCTCCATCTCTTCTATCCCTGTCTCTTCTTTCCTTCTATCTCCATTTCCTCTATTTTTCCATATCATTTCTTCTATCCTTTCATCTCCATCTCCTCCATCTCCATCTCCTCTATCCCTCTATCTTCATCTCCTCTATCCCTCTATCTTCATCTCCTCTATCCCTCTATCTCCTCTATCCCTCTATCTTCATCTCCTCTATCCCTCTATCTTCATCTCCTCTATCCCTCTATCTCCATCTCCTTGCTCTTTATTCTCTCTACCTCCTGTATCCTCTACTTCTTCTCTTCCTCCTCTAAGGTGACCAGACCTCAGAGATGAAAACTGGGACATTTTCCTCCTAGGAACTGGAGACATTCCCAATTCTACAGTCAATATGATTAAAATAAGAGCAGCTTTAGCTCCCAAAAATCGGGGACAAAGCGGGTTATCTTGTTGGTTATTGGGGACAGACCAACAAAAACGGAAATTGTTCTACTCTCATTGCTCACTCACACACACACACACACACTCTTCTGCTGCATGCTGCAACTGCATGCTGTTTAATTCACATCTAAACAACACATCAAGGCTGCCAAGATGCTGACAATGGTGGCTGAGAATTCTGATCGAAAAATCACGTAATTCACTTAACCCTCTATGGTACGCATTATGATCCCAATGGCAAAAAAAATGTTTGTATGGTTTTTCCAGCTTTAAATGGACCCTTTTAACAAAATCAACATAGTTTTTTAAAAAATTATATTTTATTAAAGTTTTAGAATCTTGTTGCCTCAAGGCAACACTGTACCATCGTGGAAGAGAAAATGCTTTTTCATCTAATCACACATAAAATAAATCAGATATCCTCAAAACCTTTCTAATTCAACAAAAACACTTCAACAAAGATATTTATGTGGTGTATAAAATAAAATAAAGTTCATACTCCATAACAAAACATTTACAAAAATGAGTCGTTGCCTACAGGCAACATTGTACTATTAGGGAACAGTAAGCTATGTAGTGTTACAATTTGAACAAAACTGGGAAAACTACCTGATTGAGAGGCATTAAACATTAGAACATCTCACTGTCATCAGGTGGTAAAGCAACCTGTGCTTTATATGTCTTTGCCTTCCCATAAAAGAAATTCGTATTCATTTCCTGTATAAAAATATTTATTGTAGGTGAATCAAATATTAAACATATGCGTTGAATTAATATATTAGCTGTTTATTGTTTAAAATTCATTCAACTCCACTAATATCTTACATTTTTTTTTATTTTTTACAGATATCATGAACTTCTAGCTTTACTCATTATGGCAAACATGGTCAAAAATGATTCCATAATGGTACAGTGTTGCCTCAGGGCAACGTACAGTTTTTTGTTATTTACTAAACTATGTATGATTATACTTTTAGTAAACTTATTGAAAATACTTCTCTACTTATCAGTGAAGGAGGTTCAGATTTTTTGAAGAGGATTTGATTGATGAAATGTGGTGAAAAACACACTTTCAGAGAGAGGAAATGTGACGATCTGCAACATGGGTGCATGTGCTCAAAAAGGACTCAAAATCTCTACCTGTGGGGCATGTGACCACCAATCTGCCTCCCCATTGGCTTGTAAAGGGTTAGGGGTTTTGTAAAGGGGTATACACCACCCACAGGGGTGCCTCATTTTTTTATTACAAGGTGAAAAAGTCCATGTTGCCTCAAGGCAACACCGTACCATAGAGGGTTAAATCCTTCACTTTATTCTTCACCCAAACAAGTGTATTGATTTGTTCTCTTGAAGATGTCTCTCACCTGTTCCATGCGCCAACAACCATATTGAATACAACAGATCGATACTAGGCCTCCAAGATTGGGGAACTGATTCAACAGGGCCTGATCAGCTGAGCAGTCCCCCGTATGCATTGGCCGTTGATTGCTACCTTTGTGCAATTGTGCAAGATTGCACTTGCTTTCTGTGTATGTTGAATGCATGAGTGCTTTGGACTCCCAGCCTATACAGGGAGAGAAAAAAAAAAAAAGTCTTTCTTGGTGACCTTGTTGGAACATATCCAGTTCTTGGCCAATTGTCTGTGACAAAAGTAGTAGTTACAAAAAAAAAAGTTGCATGTCCTTCCTCTGAGCTGAGCCTACAAATTCTAAAATGTATCAAAATATTTAGGGAAATTTATGCTGTTTTATGCTGTTTTTACAGTGAAGTCTATACCGGTTTCAAAGCCTAGTTAGTAAACTGAATCATAAACAGACCTTATTCCAGTTAGAGACACACTGTGTACGCCAAGGCTCCTGAATACATTATTATTATTATTATTAGTAGTAGTAGTAGTAGTATTCTTCTTATTATTATTATAATCATTATTATTTATCTTATTTTTTATTGATTGGTGTTGTGTGATTGCTAAGTGACACAGGACACAAACGAACAAGCAAATAAATAAATAAACAAGTGCATTACCCCCCGGACGAGTTTTTCTACAAATTCATTGGATGAAGGGCATGTGGAAGGTGTGTGGCTGTGGGTAGAGCAGAGCAGACAAACGTCCTTAATGCTCAATTTCCCATTCCTACAGTGTGCCCAATTATCCTCCCTGCCATCCAGCGCCAGGCCAGCTATCTGCGTGGCACTGAGTCCATACTGCGCCGGCGAGCTGTGGGTAAACAGACTGACGATCAGGCCAGAGCCAAATAGAAATGTCACCGGCAGAGACCCCCCTGCATTGAAATGAGCAGATTTTGGAGAGAAGGAAGCTCTGCAGTGAAAACACCAAGAGGGTGTGGGGGGTAGGGATGAGTGTCTGTGGGAGTGTGTGTGTGTGTGTGTGTGTGTGTGTGTGTGTGTTTGTGAGTGCATTGTGAGTGTGTTGTGGGAGGTGGGAGTGTGTTAAAGTAAGCAGTGTGTCTGACCCATTGTGCCAGTAAACAAATCATTTGCTATGCTGTTTTGGTAACCTGCAGCCTTCTTTTGAGGGTCATTGTGTGTACCCGGGAAACAGAAATGGAGGACATGGCTTAGTTTTATGGAGATTACACTGAGTCACTACTTATATGGTGATTACACTGAGTCACTACTTATATGGTGATTACACTGAGTCACTACTTATTTGGTGATTACGCTGAGTCACTACTTATATGGTGATTACACTTCTGCAGAGAGTCATTGGGCTTAATGGAAGAGATACAGGCTTCACAGGTCCAGGTGCACCACACTATTTAGGCCTTTCCAGTTTTTGATTCGTATTATGTTTTTGCTATGTCGTTCAAAGTATTTTGTTGTGTTTTAATACATCCTGTTCCTGGTCATTTTCTATTTCTTATTTTATTGTGCATTTGGCTTTTATCCAAAGCGACTCACATTTATTAATTATGTCAGTCTTCCATAGAGCAACTTTAGAACTTCTAATAGCTCATGTTTTGTTTCTTTGGTGTTTCTTTAAGTGCCTTGCTAAAGGGCACAACACATGCTAACCAGGTTTTTAGCTACTTAGCATGCTAACCAGGTTCTTAGCTACTTAGCATGCTAGCCAGGTTCTTAGCTACTTAGCTTGCTAGCCAGGTTCTTTGACCGCTGCACTGTGTATTATCAGGTTAACCTTAAATTTGCTAAACCTGATAATATAATAACGTACAGACATTGTAATAACTCTGGCCAATGTTATAGTAGCTGGCCAATTTCTGGGGATATGGATTCCTGGGACACCAAATCCTCGAGCCACATGAAACTCAGTGGACCCACTTAAGTTTAGAAGAAGATTTTAGTCCTGGGGGTACCAATTGCAATTGCATAAATTGCAAAACTTGGGTGTTTTTGGATTGCAAATTTCTGTCATCGATTCTGGGGACTCCAAAACACCAGGTCACATGAAACTTGGTGGGCATGTAGTCCCACTTGGCTCATAACACAAAAGCTATGAACTGGACTGTTATAAAATGACCACTGATGACTGTAATAAAGTGAACACATCATCGGGGCAAAATCGTTTTCCATCACACGAGGAAGAAATAATTAAATCATACGCATATTTTGCACAAAGTAGACTGGTTACAGGTCCAGAAAAACAACACAACTTACTCATAAACTAATCGTCAGAAATATGTTGTCAGTGTGTCACATATTCCATCAAATAACGCAAATATAGGCGACGAAGTAAATGCAAAGTCAGCCAGAAGTTGGTCGCTAGTGTAGAAGGCATAACACCGACAAAGAAAATGCTGGATGTGTGTAGCCAGATTTTCAACAAAACATGGTGTTCAACATGCCCCTTAAGACACAGTATTCACCAGTAGATTGACTGAGGGCATGTAGAAGTAGGACCATCCGGCAGGGCAGCAGCTCTCTTGAAGCACATCTGACTCGGCCTGTACTATTATTCATGGGAGCCGCCAGTAACTTTGGCCATTTGGAGAACACAGTCCAAATTAAGCAATCCTCCAGTCCAGATCACAGAGGATGGAGGTTTAACTCAATACTGAACTGAGTTTGATCCAAGACTTGTTTTTCGACAAGGGACACAAAGGTCAAAAGTGTGTATGGATGTATGACCAGTACGCATTTGACCAGTTGGTGGCCAGTTGGTAGAGTAAGCGAAATGCTGACGTGGTGAAATGCCTCATGGGACTTTGCTGAATCAGCGTGCCCCTTAAGGTCTCTTACCATACGGTTCTATGGGCCACCACAGATTCCCATGGCAGCAGAATAAGAAGAAGATCTGCTTGGCCCCCAATGAAAAATGGGCAGAATGATAGTGGGTGGTCGTCCACACGTTATCACCACTGGGACTTAATAACTGGTGTCCTGCTAAACTGACCAACGGACCAACACTGACCAAAGTTATTACAATATCAGTAAATGATTACATTATCAGGTTCTGCAAATCTAAGGTTATTGTGATAATGTAATAATAATGTATAATGATAATGTAACTATTTCTCACATTATTGGTATGGACATGATTGTATGCACATTATTGGGAAATTACTTTATTACATTATTGGAGAGTTATTGCATTGTCGGGTTTTATTACTTGTTTTAAAAACATATGAGGGGATTTCTATTACATTATTGGGAGTTATTACATTATCGGGACATTATTACATTTTCAGATTCTACAGGGGCTTTGAGTCCTGTTGTATAAACATGTGTTGTGCTATGGGGTGGAGTGCTCAGATGAAGTGAGTCCTGTTGTATAAACATGTGTTGTGCTATGGGGTGGAGTGCTCAGATGAAGTGAGTCCTGTTGTATAAACATGTGTTGTGCTATGGGGTGGAGTGCTCCATGTGGTGGTATTCTGTGGAAAGGTCACAAAGCTCCCTAGCCAATTGGAGCACAACATCCAGGTTACACTCATGAACTTACTAACGTGAACCAGCCAGGCCTCTAGAGAGCCACAGAGAGTGTGTGTGTGTGTGTGTGTGTGTGTGTGTGTGTGTGTGTGTGTGTGTGTGTGTGTGTGTGTTTGTAGGTCTGGATAAACATCACAAATAAAGGTCGCTTAGAGAGCAGGCTAGCTCTCCATGGTCAAACTAAAGAGACTCAGTGTGTGTGTGTGTGTGTGTGTGTGTGTGTGTGTGTGTGTGTGTATGAGAGAGAGACAGAGAGAGAAAGAAAGAGAGGAAGACAGAGTGCAGTATCAAAGGGCACATAGCATACACCTTTACACCTTGACATTTGAAAGCAGAATGAGAGCAAGCTTTTTCTTAACCATTCTATGCAGAGACTGTGGATCTCCCAGCTAGCCTAGCAGCACACTTTCTTAGGGACTCTATTACTGAGCATCGCAGGAGCACTTCTACCATGAACATATGCCAAACAATGAGAATGACATCAGAGCATTGGTATCTCTGTGCATTCTGAACAAGCATGCAAGTTCCACCCCTCTTTTTGTCCTCTTTCTCTTTTTTTGGTTTCTTTTCTTTCAAACCCAGGGGTTGTCACCGTGCCAGGTCACAGCACGCCT
>PYXC01000771.1:22500-35000 GCA_015244755.2 Tenualosa ilisha
CTGTGATGTTCACTACCACTGTGATGTTTACTACCACTGTGATATTATTTGTCGTTTTGTTTGGCTGCTGCTATGTTGAACATTACAACTCTCGTTACAAACTCATTATGAACAGTGGACACTTTGGTTCAAACTTTAGGGCATCCTAGTGCTCTGGATAACAAATCTCTTAGATAATGTAGCTGTAATCTGCTGGTCTGCTGTAAGTTAACAACATTGGACGACTAGTTTGTTGTGTTTGTCATAATGCCATTATCCCTCATCGACATGTAGCCCATTCATGTTTTCTAAGGTACAACAAAGTTCTACCTGTTCTTATCTGCAACCATAAACCCCTCAGCAGCGCTAAAAGGACTATAAAACCTCAGCTGGCTTACACCGTCATGAAAGCACGTTCTCAACAAAAGCATTTCTAAAAGGCATAAGGTATGAATGTCGACACGGTTCATTCATAATGTGAAGGTGTAGGTTTTATAATGTCAAACTATGTTAAAATAAGAAAATAAAAGGATTATCACACACATTTTATATCTCGGAATAGCTTGGAATGGCCCGCTGCAACAAGTGACTGCTTTTGCCATAGACAGCAACATATGCAGCATCAGTGTGTGTATGTGTGTGTGTTTGTGCCGATCCTCATGTTGATGTGTGATGTGATGCCCTTTAGCACAGGAAGGGTTAACTCCCACCTAATGATCAAACAGATGTCTGCCACCCAGTAGGGAGGAGATGTGTGCGTGTGAGTGTGTCTGTGTGTGTGTGTGTGTGTATAGGCATGTCAAAACTGAAATCACTTGGGAGAAGACAGCAGGAAAAAGGCAAGGACAGAGAGAGAGAGAGAGAGAGAGAGAGAGGGGGTAGTTGTGGAAGGTAGGGAGAGAGAGAGAGAGAGAGAGACACACACACACACACAACAATCCAACATCCACATGATGTGGACTGATGTTTGTTGGGACTGGGGACTGCGCCTGCTCAGCAGGAGGTCTGAGAAGTAGCGTACACACACACACACACACACACACACACACACAAACACACACAGAATGCAGTCATTAGTCCAGATGTGGTGACATGCAGGGTCTGTCTGTGCCTGGTCAGCAGGAACTCTGAGGAGCAGCATATCCACACACACACACACACACACACGCACACACACACACACACACACACACACAAGCACACACAGCTGGTCCCCTTCGGGCCCTGGTTGGCATATGGCCTCCTCCCTGGCCATAAAGCGGGGCATATGCCACCGTAAAACACCCTGAGTGCCCATTAGCTGCCCACAGCAGCCGCTGCTCTGTCACCAGGGACCTACTGGCCACTTGGCCATACATCATCACATTTCTAGGGTCTTTTTCTGGGAAAACACACACACACACACACACACACACACACATGTTTTTGCATGTGCAACTACACATTATATCTATTAACACACACACATGCACACACACACACACAAACACATACATAAACATGTGTTCGCATGTGCAACTACACATTATATCTATTAACACACACACATGCACACACACACACACACACACACACACACACACACAAACATGTTTTTGCATGTGCAACTACACATTATATCTATTAACACACACACATGCACACACACACACAAACACATACATAAACATGTTTTCGCATGTGCAACTACACATTATATCTATTAACACACACACACACACACACAGAGGTGATGATTGATCATTCGTCCTCATTGATTAGTATTAGCTGTGTAAGTGTAAAATGTTCCATGGCACCTGAAGGCTAGTACACACCTGACTGGGCAGGTGATTTGTTGTTAACCAACAAAGGGTCAGTGTGTTTACACACACACACACGTGTGTGTGTGTAGGGAGAGCCTGTGCCGATCTACACACAGCACAATGAAATTAGTTTGTTGTTGGTGAACACGGCCTTGTTGCTCCATTTGCTCCACACATCTGCTGCACTTAGTACAGCAAAACCACACACACACATACACACAAACACACACACACACACACACACAAACACACACACACGCGCGCGCACATGCACACGCGCGCATGCACACACACTCGCACACGTGCGCACACACACACTCACACACGCACACGCACATACACGCGCGCACACACACACTTGCACACGCACACACACACGCGCGCGCACACGCGCGTACACATACTCGCACACGCGTGCACACACACACACACACACACACACGCACACACACACACACACAGGCGTGCACACACACACACACGCGCGCGCACAAACACACACACGCAGACACAGTATGCACATCTCCATATACCACAACCATATGCTGTCATACAAAACCCCACACCCACACCCTTATGTATATACATTATTCATATCCAGATACACAACAATGCGCAAACACACACACACACACACACACACACACACACACACACATAATGAATGCATCTACACACAAATGTGCATACACCCTCACACACACACGGATACAAATGGTTGCAACATACTTTCTCTCTCTCGCTCTCTTTTTCTATCTCAAACACACTCATACACACACACACACACACACGCACACACACACACACACACGCACACACACACCCTCACCCACACACGGATACAAATGGTTGCAACATACTTTCTCTCTCTCGCTCTCGCTCTCTTTTTCTATCTCAAACACACTCATACACACACACACACGCACGCACACACACACACACACACACACACACACACACACACACACACACACAAATCGCCGCTGCTACATCGGCAGTTCACATGTGACCAAAGGGGAGCCAATGCCACTTGTAAATACAATTGTCTGCAAATGTGTTGAGTGATAATTCCCAGGGCAGGCTGGCAGAACACACACACACACACACACACACACCTGGTGTCTCAGCCGCATGCATAATGTATGGGAGGTGTTTCTGCAGTCTCTGTAATAACATTGAGTCCACAGAAGAATTTAAAGCACGAATAATTCACCCTAGCGGCCACCGCAGCAAGGGGAAGAAAGGAGGGAGAGAGAGAGAGAGAGAGAGAGAGAGAGGATGGCAGAAGGCATGAGAGAGGGAAAAGGAAAAAGAGAGGGATATGGCATGGAGGGGTAAGAGAGATTAGGACAGGTAAAGATAGGTAGAAGAGAGAGAGAGAGAGAGGTAAATATAGTCAATCAAAGAACCCTGAGCTTGATCAAAAACTGCAACACTTGTACTGTGTACATACTATACATACCACATTCACATGTGTCACATGTTTACTATAAAGCTATATCGGCACAGCATATGTGTATGAATATATATGTTGCATACATATGAAAGCTTTAACATACATTTAGCAGGCCAACAAAGCATTAGAACTGAGAGAGAGAGAGAGAGAGAGAATAGCCAGGATTCCACTCTGATATGCTGTCTCACAGGGAGTACATCAAACACACACACACACACACACACACACACACACACACACACACACACACACACACACACACACACACACACACACAGCTTTACTCCTTGTGTTAAAGTAGAGGGGAATTTGTGAGTGGGGATCATTGATATCAAAATACAAAACACACAGTACACAAAGCACTGACTGCACATTCATACACTCTTTCTCACACACACACACACACACACACACACACACACACACACACACACACACACAAAGAACTGACTACACATTCATGGATGCACAGGTACACACACGGAGACACACAAACACACTCACACACACAAATGCATGTACACACACACACACACACACACGCACTGACACACACAGACACACACACCAAGCCCTTCCTCAGAGTGTGACCTTCCTAAAGCCTCAGAGGTTGTGAGGCCATTGGTCAAATCTGCCAGCTGGTTGTATCCAGTGTATCCACACTCACACTCACTCACACACACACACACTCACACACTGACACACACACACACACACACACACACCACACACACACACACACACACACAGTGCATCGATCACCTGTGCAAACTGGGCCAATGAGCCCCATAAAGAAAAGTCCATGCATAAGTGGTGTCTGGCTGTCGGAATCGAACAGTATTGACACCTACTCTAACCAGCAAACAGCCAGCAGCATGCTGCACAAATCATAGGCAGCCAAATGGCTCACACACACACACACACACACACACACACACACACACAGATGCACACACACACAGAGGCCTGTGTCATGAAGATGAATCGGTGCAGCTGTGTGACTGCTCTGCTCAACGTGCCACACACACAACCCACTCTTAACCTCTTTTGCAGGAGGAGACTCACACACACACACTCACACATGCATACACAGATACACACATACACACACCCTGTTCTTAGCCTCTTACGCAGATGGCAAACACACACACATTCAGACATACACACACACAGACACAAACAGTGTTATGCCACATTCCTTCCACTAAAAGTGATCAGCCCCCTCCCCGCTCTACACACACACTGACACACACACACACACACACACATCCTAGCACACACATATTTCCTCTCTCTCACGCCCCTGTCCCTCTCTGTGGCTAGTTTTGACAGATGATGACGGCTGCAAATGGCCACTTGAAAGCCCTGTGTAAACATTTCATTGCGGTCTCCCTCTGTGTAAGAGGCTAAGAGCAGTGTGTGTGTGTGTGTGTGTGTGTGTGTGTGTGTGTGTGTGTGTGTGAGAGAGAGATGTTTATGGGCATGTCACTCGTAAGAGTCTTATGCAGTGAGATACAGGATGCAGGCTTCACAGGCAGCTTACAGGCAGCATGTGTGTCGCCACAGCACTGTTACATAAGCAGCCAGCACACACACACACACACACACACACACACACACACACCACTAACTATTCTACTAACCCCCCCCCCCAACACACACACACACAGTCTCAGACTTATCAGAGGTTGCTTCATAAAGACACACACACACACACACACACACACACACACACACACACGCACACACAAAGGCACACTTCAAAGTGATGCGGGTCAAGGAGGTTGTTTTGTGAAAGCTCTTTTCACACATTGGCTAATGTATCTATTGATGCTCGTCCCCTTGACAGCAAACGCTCACAAAGATGGCAGCAAATGAGTCAACACAACTGTGCATTCAAACACAACTGTGCATTCAAACACAACTGTGCATTTAAACACAACTGTGCACTCAAACACAACTGTGCATTCAAACACAACTGTGCATTCAAACACAACTGTGCATTTAAACACAACTGTGCACTCAAACACAACTGTGCATTCAAACACAACTGTGCATTCAAACACAACTGTGCATTTAAACACAACTGTGCATTCAAACACTACTGTGCATTCAAACACTACCGTGCATTCAAACACTACTGTGCATTTAAACACTACTGTGCATTCAAACACTACTGTGCATTCAAACACTGTAGCTTAAGAGTTGTTGACTCCTCAGTCACCTCAGTGAGCTGCACACACAGATGGAAAACATGTCAACCACACAACAGGCTTCTTTTGGTGTCTTACAGTGCATCTCAATGGGGTCCATGTAGGGCTACTCATTCATCTGTGTGTTTTTTTATGCCATAGTGGTGTGTGTGTATGTGTGTGTATGTGTGTATGTAGGTATACTTTTCCCTTTTTACTCTCACACACACACACACACACACACACACACACACACACACACAAACACACAGTTCCCTAGACCTAATCCCTCATGTTCTGCCCCTTGGAGTTTAGCACTGCAGGTGGACTCCTCTGCTTTACACAGTAATGAGGATTTAATGTTCTCTAGCTGTGGCGGAACCGGAGATGGAACTTCTCCACCTCATTTCATTAGAACAACATAATTAGCGCGTGGGAACAGTGCTCAGAGTTCTGTATTCTAAATACAACGAGGATGTCATCGCAAGCAGGATGTGGCAACTGTGACACATCCATCATCCTCACAAACAACCATTATGCCCCAGCCAGGCTCCTGCAAAGACACACAATTCTCTCTCGAGTCCTCTCTCTCGAACACTTTTTTCTTTCTTTCTTTCTTTCTTTCTGTCTTTTTTTCTTTCTTTCCTATGTGATTGTTCTGTATCTGCATTTTTTATTATTATTATTATTTTTAAGCAGGACTTTAAAGGAGAAGTCCGTAGTGAATCAATCTATAGCCCTGTTGCTCCAGGTCACAGAGTGCTGTCTGTACAGAGAAGAATGTTAGAATTTGAATATGGACGTAGACCGACTAGAGAACTGACAGCTAACACACTAAAAGTAAATAGGGCACAGTAACTTACTGTCAGTTTCATTTACACTAAGCCCCATTCAGCTGCTGCTTGATTATGTGGTCTGTGTTATACACTTTTGTGTTCTTTTTCCTACAGCGATCCGTGTCCTGGAGCTACAGGGATACAGATCGATTCACACCAAATTTCTCCTTCAAGTGTGACTGGGGTCTGAAGAACAAGACACAAGGTTGTGTTTGATGCCACATGGATGATATGTTGTATCATTAGGCCCGCTGCTCTGGTTCTCCTGAGAAACACTGACCAAGGAGACAATTATGAGACAATTATGATAATTATGATGGCCAACACAGCATTGCTCCAGCTAATCTAGTATAGACCCTTGCCAGCTCTTGTGGATAGCACTTTATAATGTTTCACAAACAGACTAGAAGTCTCTCTCATCAAGATCTATATGATGTTGCTTCATTTGTTCCCATACTGAACATGCAGAGTCACAAAGATAAGAGCTGACATTTGAAGATTTAATTTGTAGATAGTGCTTTGGTTCCTGGATAGGATACTGCTACGACCACTACAACTGTAGTTAAAGGACACTTCTATGACCACTCTAACTGTAGTTAAAGGATACTACTACGATCACTCTAACTGTAGTTAAAGGACACTTCTGTGACCACTCTAACTGTATTTAAAGGATACTACTATGACCACTACAACTGTAGTTAAAGGATACATCACTGCCATCTCAACTAGACACTACCATTCTACAGTGAGTGCTCTAGGACTATTTTAGTTCTGCTTGTGGAGGATCAGCCCTTAAACAGTCTTCTAGGTGTAAAATACTCTTTGACTACATAGGAGCGAAGCCCACAGATTGTCTCAATGCTCTTCCAGTTGAGCAGGAAAAGCTTAAATATGCTTAAATATGCTTCCATCCTCACAAAAAAGCCCTTGACTTGAGGGCATGCATACATCAAGCACCCTGCTACTTTTCTCTCTCTCTCTCTCTCTCTCTCATATCTTTGTCAATTCAAATAGAAGCCAAGTCTTTGCCTCCTCTGCAGAGGGACATTTTAAGCCTGTCAATCAGCTAGGCTGGGGATTAAATAAAAGATACAACGTGATATTGGCAAGGACAGAGTCAGAATTAAATTACACTCTGTCACCCCAAAAGAGAGGGAGGGAGAGGGAGAGTGAGAGAGAGAGAGAGTGTTCTTCTATCCTGGTGGGACTTCAGAAAACACCCATTCTTTGTTCAGTCAGCCGCAGCAGTTTCATCTCGACTGCCTGGCACACAGAAAAGTGGCGCTTTCACAGAGAGAAACTTTTCTGTATCGATGAGACGGACTTTAGCGGAGAGAGAGGAGTGATTTGGATGAGCAGAGACAGATACGGACAGAGAGGCCTTACAGACTGCTAAACTCCTCCACGGCACACAATAACACCCATTAAATGAAAACACTCACACACGGCTCATCTCAGCACACAATAACACCCATTAAATGAAAACACTCACACACGGCTCATCCCACATTGAAATGCTGCCTAGGAATATACAAGTTATATACGGGGCATACATCACCTTTTCTGGTCATATAGGGGACATCCATAGGGGACTCTCATCTTCTTTTCTTAACACATAAGAAGTTTATATATGGGACATACGTGGCCCTAATGTTCTATTATTAACACAGATAAGAGGTTTTCTCATATGGGGGGGTAAAATATGTTTTATGACTATATGTTCAAAGCCATATGTGGCATAATTCTCTATGAATATGTTTAGAATGTTTCACACACACACACACACACACTGCGAGTCTCATCAAGATGTAGATGATGTTGCTTGATTTGTTCCCATACTGGACTTGCACAAGGATCACACAGATGAGAGCTGAAGTTAGACTCCCACACCAGGAACCATCTGCTTTTATGTCCTCCATTTTACCACAAAACTAGGTGTGTGTGTGTGCGTGTGTGTGTGTGTGTGTGTGTGTGAGAGAGAGAGAGAGAGAGAGAACCTGCATACATTCTCAACTGTTCTAATAAAATTGTAACGTCCAAGGAGGAAGAGCCCTCTCCTCCTACACTTCTGACTATGATGGCTGGAGCCTGGAGAGGTAATCGTCACGGTGAAGAGGTCTGCCTCACACACCTCTCACTCGCAGGCCTCCCACTATGGAGTAGTGTACTTTATGTGGTGTGGATGGAGCAGTGTACTTTATGTGGTGTGGATGGAGTAGTGTACTTTATGTGGTGTGGTTGGAGTAGTGTACTTTATGTGGTGTGGTTGGAGTAGTGTACTTTATGTGGTGTGGTTGGAGTAGTGTACTTTATGTGGTGTGGTTGGGGACGAGGGGAGCTGAGGGGGTTCAGATTATTTTCCCAGAAGCACCTTTGAGTTAGTCAGGCAGCAGGAAGAGCTGAAGACCTCTGACTACGAGTCTTTATTTGCTGTGTTATAGCAGTGTGTGTGTGTGTGTGTGTGTGTGTGTGTCTGTGTGTAGGGTGGGGCAGGCAAAACAAAACATAATGTTATCATAAAACTCATACCTGCATGATAGCTAAACAAATATCAGGACAAGAGCAACAGATTGACTGCATCAATAAATGTCAGTGTGTGTGAGAGAGAGAGTGTGTGTTGAAGTGTGTGTTGAAGATGATGAGGTTCATAGTGAGAAAATTAAACTGCAGTGAAGCTTGTAAATAAATATTTGGTTGATGCAAAAAGTGTGTGTCTGTGTGTGTGTGTGTCTGTGTGTGTGTGTGTGTGTGCGTTGTAAAACAGGATATGTAGAGCAGACAGCAGCAGGGCCACTGCTCTGTGAAATAGCCCAGCCGGTTAGTCTGCTAGGCTCATTCTTCTACAGAGATGAGACCCAGTTGACAAGAATCTACACCAGCCATTTATGTGTGTGTGTGAGTGTGTGTGTGTGTGTGTGTGTTTTCACAGAAAACGGTGGCTAAGGTGAAGGTGCCATCATCATCATTTCCTGTCACACTTGCTGGGCAGTGTGAACACACACACACACACACACACACACGGCAACAACAACCCCCTGGGGACTTCACCTGCCTGCAGTCAATATGAGGCATTTATTGTCTTCATTAATAATCTTTGTTGTCAACATGAAACGCATCACCTTGAGCTGTCAGCAATATATCAGCCAAAAACCAAAGCAGTGTGACTACACGGACAAAAGGGGGGGAGGAGAAGAGATGGTGTGTGTGTGTGTGTGTGTGTGTGTGTGTTTGTGTGTGTGTGTGTGTGTGTGTGTGTGTGTGTGTGTGTGTTAAATGAAGTATAGGGGAGCACAAGAATAAGAAAACAAAGCCTTAGGCTAAATAAATAGACTTAAAAGGAAGAGGAGAGAATCAGGGGTCTAATACACTCAGATCATACAGACAACAGGCCATTGCGTGTGTGTGTGTGTGTGTGTGTGTGTGTTTACAGTGCAGAAGCTCCTTATGGATGTTCCGTCCAAAACACTGCAGCCTTTCTGCGTTGGCATGGCAACCAGAGCTCGTGTTCACCCTTGCATGATGACATCTGTATGAGACGATGCTCCTTGGTGGATTTTCACTTACACACACACACACACACACTCACAAAATCGTGCTTCATTATCATCCTTCTTCAAATATATTTCCTTCCATCTAGTCTTGCATATCCCTATTTTATTCCCCTTCTCTCTCTCTCTCTCTCTCTCTCTCTATTAAACTTACCATTGTGCATCTTAATATATAATATATGGAGGCAGAGACATGAAGAGGCTTCTAAAGTGGCCAGAGAGGAGTAATAGAACAGAGTAATTACATTACAGAATATGTGATATGAATTTGATATTTAAGAAACAGTGGATTGGAGGCCAGAAGAATGAGCTCAGACTGCATGCATTAGGTCAATAAAAATGAATCCTGAGCTTCAGTAAATCTCTGCAGCTGTAAAATGCCTTCCAGCGGTGAAATCCTCTTTATATTTCTTTTTTTTTTATTTAGTTTTACTGCTGCAAATCAGTATCACTGCAAATCCTCATTACATCCACACTACAGCTGAGTATCACTGCAAATCCTCATTACATCCACACTACAGCTGAGTATCACTGCAAATCCTCATTACATCCACACTACAGCTGAGTATCACTGCAAATCCTCATTACATCCAAACTACAGCTGAGTATCACTGCAAATCCTCATTACATCCAAACTACAGCTGAGTATCACTGCAAATCCTCATTACATCCAAACTACAGCTGAGTATTACTACAAATCCTCATTACATCCAAACTACAGCTATCACTGCAAATCCTCATTACATCCAAACTACAGTTGAGTATCACTGCAAATCCTCATTACATCCACACTACAGTTGAGTATCACTGCAAATCCTCATTACATCCAAACTACAGCAGAGTATCACTGCAAATCCTCATTACATCCAAACTACAGCTATCACTGCAAATCCTCATTACATCCAAACTACAGCTGAGTATCACTGCAAATCCTCATTACATCCAAACTACAGCTGAGTATCACTGCAAATCCTCATTACATCCAAACTACAGCAGAGTATCACTGCAAATCCTCATTACATCCAAACTACAGCTATCACTGCAAATCCTCATTACATCCAAACTACAGCTGAGTATCACTGCAAATCCTCATTACATCCAAACTACAGCTGAGTATCACTGCAAATCCTCATTACATCCAAACTACAGCTGAGTATCACTGCAAATCCTCATTACATCCAAACTACAGCTGAGCATCACTGCAAATCAACAATGTGATTTCATAACATGATGGATAAGACTAGGACACTGGAATGATCCACATAAACTATCATCACTCCAAACTATCATTGTGTTACACTATTGCACTTTCAACTTAAAACAGCGCAGATTCTATGTTAGCAATATGCACTCCTTGTTAGTTCATTGTGTTGTAGCTTGAATGTTATCCTCTTTTGTAAGTCGCTTTGGATAAAAGCGTCTGCTAAATGCCTAAATGTAATGTAAATCAATCACAACAGACAGACAAATGTGACACGTTCCGTTTGTATTTGTTGCTAATCAATGTGTGGTGTAATGCAGTTCAGAGGACACGTGGTCAGTATCCACAAACACACACACACACACACATACACCACCACCACGCAAACATGTGTGTGCCACCACACACACACACACACACACACACACACAGAGGGTCCTGACAGGAACTCCCACGTCAGCTGGCACTGGAGCAGGAGGGGGCTTATCAAATCAGAAGGTGCCATCTGGCCTGTGTTCGCATAGCACACACCACACACACACACACACACACACACACACCACCCCCAACCCTCTGTGCCTAGTGGAAGATGGCAACCTGGGGGAGGCAAGACTATTTTTACCTGCTCTAATGGGGGGGTGGGGAGAGGGGAGGAGAGGAGGAACAGATGATTGGAAGAGGAGGAGAAAGAGAGAAGAGGAGAAGAAAGGAGAGGAAGAGAGGAGGAGGGGAAGAAAGGATTGTGAGAGGGGAGGAGAAGAAAAGAGGAGAGAGGGGAGGAGAGGAGAGGTGAGGAGAAGAGAGGAGGAACAGATGATTGGAAGAGGAGGAGAAAAAGAGAAGAGGAGAAGAAAGGAGAGGAAGAGAGCAGGAGGGGAAGAAAGGATTGTGAGAGGGGAGGAGAAGAAAAGAGGAGAGAGGGGAGGAGAGGAGAGGAGAGGAGAAGAGAGGAGGAACAGATGATTGGAAGAGGAGGAGAAAGAGAGAAGAGGAGAAGAAAGGAGAGGAAGAAAGGATTGTGAGAGGGGAGGAGAAGAAAAGAAGAGAGAGGGGAGGAGAGGAGTGCGGGTGAGGAGAGGAGAGGAGAAGAGAGGAGGAACAGATGATTGGAAGAGGAGGAGAAAAAGAGAAGAGGAGAAGAAAGGAGAGGAAGAGAGGAGGAGGGGAAGAAAGGATTGTGAGAGGGGAGGAGAAGAAAAGAGGAGAGAGGGGAGGAGAGGAGTGCGGGTGAGGAGAGGAGAGTGGAGAAGAAATGGAGAAGAGGAGAGGAGAGGAGCAATGAAGGTGAGGAAAGGAGAGGAGAGGATAAAAGGAAAGGAGAGGAGAAGTGGAGAGAGGAGAGGAGGAGAGGATTGGGGGAGGTAAGGAGAGGAGAGGAGCTAGGAGGAAAGGTTAATATGTGCTCCTGTCTCCTGGTTTGGAGTCATTTGCATTTGCATTTGATGGCTGACAGGAGGACTCAGGGCCCTCCCGCTACACACACACA
>PYXC01000771.1:42500-47500 GCA_015244755.2 Tenualosa ilisha
ACACTCAAACACACACACACACACACACAGATGTAGGTAATGGTAGGTGTGGGTGAATGAATCACAGGTGTTAAATACTTGGTGCTGAATACATGGACTTGGATGAGTCTGTAGGCCCAGGGTTAGAATCAGTGTGTGTGTGTGTGTGCGCGCGATTTAGATCAGTCTATAGGACTAGGGGGTTAGGACTAAACCATCACGATCACAGAAAACTGAAAGAAAGAAAGAAAGAGTGTGTGTGTGTGTGAAGTAGTAGTAGAAGGTGATCTTGTTCCCTGGCTGATGCTGATTACGACATAGAAACTCACTTAGCTCCATGCTGGCAACAGCTCTATGGGAGTTACTGAGACAAGGCTAGTCACCTAATAACATCCCAGTCTGAGTCATTCCACTCAATGAGCCTCTCTGCCTCCTCCTCCTCCTGCCTCTGAGAGCTAATAGCTAAGCGTTAGCGTCCCCATTGACTCCTCCTGCCTCTGAGAGCTAATAGCTAAGCGTTAGCGTCCCCATAGACTCCTCCTGCCTCTGAGAGCTAATAGCTAAGCGTTAGCATCCCCATTGACTCCTCCTGCCTCTGAGAGCTAATAGCTAAGCGTTAGCGTCCCCATTGAATAGACAGCTGGCTGCCTGAACAGACGCCTGAGCAGAGTGACGCAGGACGGAAGAGACGCAGGATATCTTCATTTCCAATGGCATGAAAGACTGGAGGAGGTGGGTTTTCAAGTGTGTGTGCGTGTGCGTGTGTGTGTTTCTGTGTGTGTGTGTGTGTGTGTGTGTGTGTGTATGTGTGTGTGTGTGAGAGAGAGAGAGAGATTTGGTGACTGGAGGTGGCCAGTAATGTAATGGTTGTGTCAGGGTCACACACACCCACATACTCACACACATCAGTGTACACCCACACAAACAGGGTGACACACACAAACACACACACACACACAAGAAAATCCGCAATAGAGAGTAAATCTCGAAACAAAAGCCCAAAGTGTGAGGCTGTGGAAGAAGGTGAAAGGCGAGCAGAAAAAGAAGCAGCAAAAGAGCGAGAGGAAAGAAAGGCGGCGCTGGAGGGGAGTGTTTCAGCACAACCTCTGCAAGGGGGAGATAAAGCTGCCTATCAGGGGCTTGTTTGACTGGGGAGCAACAGATTTCAGCACAAACACACACACACACACACACACACACACACACAGACACAGACACAGGCACACACATGCAACCACACACACACAGACACGAACACACACAGACATATGAACACACACACACACACACACACACACACACACACACACACACACACACACACACACACACACTCACACTTATTCATGTCAGGCAGGTGCACTCCCAAACATTAACACACTTGCCTCCCTAAAACAAGACACATACCTCAATAGTCTTTACACACACCAACCCTTCCAATACAAGAGAAGGAACACCCCCCCTCTGTCTCACATACACACACACACACACACACCAACACACAAAAGAAAAACAGGTGGAGAGTTCCAGAACACTGTGGAAGAACTGGCGTCACAGAGGCCGCTGAGCGTAGTCATAGCAACGAGTCAGCCAATCCATAATGGCAACATCACGTCATGCACGGTAGCTAAGGGCCGACACCCCCATTAGCGGGGTAAACCCAGTGGATGAACTACGTTGGATGAAATCCAACTGGATCTCTTTAGGCAGAGTTATGGCTTTAAAAGTTGGCGTGTGTCAGCCAACAGGAATAAAGCCCGCAAGACTCTGCCTGCTTAAGGCTTATCTTTTGTCAGAGAAATATAAACTACACATTGGTGTGGAGATTAGACACGATTTTCAGTTGACCACTGGAAGCATTGATACTACAGCACCCATCTTTGTAGCAGGCTAACCCCCAAAATGGCACCTATGTGTGAGTGTAGGCTATTGGTTACATCTGAATTTACCCACATGACAATTTTCACACTCTAACATGTCCATACGATCTTATTTTCAACAAGTAAGGCCAGTCAGTTAGCTGTGTTACATTCATTACAGCCAGTTTGCCTATTAGCAAGCTAACCAGCTAAAACCATTATGCTGACAAATAGTTTAATGCCCTGTGAATTAAATCAAAGGAGTTTGTTCCCATTCAAATGAACGGTGAGCTTCGGTTTTCCTTCAGTTACCCTGCTAAGGGGCGTTAACCACGTCGTAATGATAAAGTTGTTTATCATTATGTAATATGTTTATATATGTTATGTAATGATGTTTTGCTCTCATCCATAAAAGGTCTAATTTTCCAAAATATCCTCATGAGCAAAACTCTGGAATTGTGTACATGAAGTTTACAGTTCCTCATTTAAGAAGTAAAATGCAAAGTCCAATAAATTATCGGATTACTGTTTATCCGGGGTGCTCGTACATCACCACTGGTCATTCAGTAAATTCAGAATCTTCTGTGAACTACTTTCATTTAAGTGGCTTCATCAAACGATCAATTGATTTATTGTTGCGCAGCGCACTCCAATTAAACCAATGATCAATAAAGACAATCAGGCTGACTGTAAATTAACTGGATTCTCTGGATAACATTAAATCAGAACCCACAGCAAAACCAGACTTAGTCTTTCAACACACAAGCTCATTACAATGGTGTAATCACTAACACACACAAACTCACACACACGTACACACACACGTACACGCGCACAAAGAGCTGACAAATGGCCTCGTGCCTTTGCTTTTCACCGCCTGCTTGCGATCATTAGGCAAACATTCTCAGTGTCTGTATACAGACTACCAACTAAAGAGGCTCATGAAATATTCACAAAGAAGCCAGAACCTTCTAAGTACTCAGAGTCTTCTACACTCTAAACACAATAGCTTATATAAGAGGGTCTCATTGAGGTGTCCTCAGTGTGTGTGTGTGTGTGTGTGTGTGTGTGAGTGTACTCTGGCAGAACCAGTGGAGAAAGGAAAGTTCACAAGTTCATTAGGGAATACTCTTCTGATACACGGACACACTTATACTATTGGGTAGATTATTATTATTGCCCTGGACTCTGAAGTTGTTTCTCCAGAGGAAAACATGGCCTCTAATTCCCTTTAGAGAAAAAGTGTTTTTCAAAATGAATAAACAGTTCTAACCTAGGCAGGTTCTGGAACACTACAGCTAGAAATGGCCATATCCCTTGAATCAGTCAATCCTGAATTTGATTCATGCCAGTCATGTCTTTGAGCATTCAGGGTTTAGGGCTTAGGAGGGATCTTGGAGACTAGGATATATATATATATCTATATATATACACCTCAATACACAATTTGGTGAACTGTGGTGGACACACTTGACGCAGAACCATGACAGGAACAGGAACAGGAGGTTAAATAATCACGTGTTTGGTCACCCTTGGGCACCACTGCCAAACATACTAATGTGTACATATATTAATGTGTGATTAACTGTGATTACTTGAGATTAATTTAAATGAATCGATTTACAGCGCTAATATCTAGCAACAAAAGGGCACTTGTGCAAATGTGTTGCCATGCAGAAACAACTACACACAAAACAATACTTGTTGGCATGTCTACTTTTACATTTACATATGCGCGTGTGTGTGTGTGTGTGTGTGTGACTATTTTGGTGCTCTTCTTCTCAGGCCTTATTAGGGCAGCTGAAATGTTAATGTCTGCTTGGCTTATCGCCCTGGTGAGGTCTGGGGACACACACTCAACACACACCTTTACACCCTTACACGCTGTCCAACACACTGGGTTACACCACCTGACCCCAAAGAACACACAGGGCAGCAGAGAGAGAGAGAGAGAGAGAGGAAAAGAGAGAAAGAGAGAGAATAGAGACACTTAGATGAGAGAACACAGTAAAAGAGAGGACAAGATTTTAAAAAAAAAGTGTTTGTGCCACATGCAGCCAGTGACGCAGAGAGCACATTTGAAACGGCCTCATCCCACTTGAGAGAAAGTGACACGTCTTTGTGCTGATGAAGCGTCTGGCCTGGTAATGCCTTCCTCATTATCCGGGACGGGAGATAAATCACTGTTTCCTCCCGGATATCAGCTAAAGAAAGAACAGCTGCACTCTCTTCTCTGCTCCGCTCACAAAATGGCTGCTTTTGACTCCGTCGTCCGACAGCATCAACACAACCACTCCCCTGCAGCCCTGCAACAGCGCACAGGGAGCTTTGAGCGAGCGGCGGAGCTGCATCGCATCTATGACTGCGGATGGCAACGACTAACTGTCAATGCATTGTCAGAACTATTTGTTTGTTATTTTCAAAGCAAACTGTGACATGTAATATGAAACGCTACTGAGTTATGAGTGCACAAAGTGATTTTAATCAGGAACAAACAAAAAAACAAAAGAAAAAAAAAGAATCCCCTCCTCTGCAGATTGCTGGTAATTAAACGGCTGTGATTACTACAACTTTCAGCTGATTTAAAATTGAGAATAATAAGATCTTGAGACAGGGCATTACGTGCCCCCCCCCCCCCCCCCCCCCCCCCTCTCTGTCATGCACACACACACACACACACACACACTCACACACACACACACACACACTCTCACTCTCTCTGGAAGCCATCTTGTGCGGCTGGAAGCCGCTGACAGCACAGATCTTGAGGCAAGAGACCAGAGCTTTGTGAGCTTCCCGTGCAGATGGACCCACAGACCTCGGCTTGACAGAAACCTGCTGCTCACTCAACACAAACACACACACACACACACAGACACGTGCCTGCACACAACACAGACATACAGCACACACACACACACACACTTACAGCACACACACACACACACACACACACCAGAGCAAGCTGATGGTGGCAGTAGCAGCCATGTGTAGGGCTCATGTGTTCTACTTCCACAGAGATGGCAGAGGTACATCTATTTGGCCCTTCTCACCGCCACCCCCCTGTATCTTAACCCCATCAAACCCATTCAGCTGAGCTGTAAACAATCAGTAAACAAACACTCAGTAAACAAACAAAGAAGCCAACAAGCCTTGTTTGTC
>PYXC01000771.1:52500-55000 GCA_015244755.2 Tenualosa ilisha
TGTGGTGTTGTGCACTGATACTGTGTGTGGTGATGTGTGTGGTGTGCACTGATGCTGTGTGTGTGGTGATGTTGTGTGTGTGGTGTGCACTGATACTGTGTGTGGTGGTGTGTGTGTGATGATGTGTGTGTGGTGATGTGTGTGTGGTGGTGTGCTGGGTGAGGTGGGATTAAAGGCAGGTGACCTGGAGAGGCTGCAGTGCTGATCCAGAAGGAGGTGAGGAGCCAAAAGGGCCCTCAGGAGGAGCACTCCGAGGGGCTTACACACCAATCCAATGACTCATACAGCAGCCTTACAGAGGGACATGGATGAGTGCATTTGTGTGTGTGTGTGAGTGTGTGAGTGTGAGTGTTTGTGTGTGTGTGTGTGTGTGTGTGCAGGCTTTTTTTGGGGGGACTATATCTGAGAAGATTGTGTGTTGAATGAGAGACACAACGTTTGAGTGTTTGCAGAGTAACAACAGCCCCGTCTGCAGGGCTGGAGGAAAGCGGATTATCCCGACAGCGAAGCGGAATCTTCCGGCAAGGCCACATACAGGTTTCCACCCCCTTCCTCCCTCCCTTCCTCTCATTTCATTCTCTTCCTCTCTTGTTCTCTCATTCCCTCGTTCTCTTCTGTGAGCGGTCTCTCCTCTGCACCACTCCACAGTCGAATTCCTTCAAACAACACCACTCCTCCGTTGCTATGCTTCCGCCGAGGTGTGTGTGTGTGCGTGTGTGTGTTTTTTTTCCTCCATAAATAATAATGGCTGCGCCACACACACAACAAAGAGCCTGGTGTCTAAACAGTGACGCAGAGTGCTATTTAGATGACAGGAGTTGGTGATGGTGCGTGTGTCTTTGTGTGTGTGTGTGTGTGTGTGTGTGTGTGTGCGCCGGGACAAGAAACTGTCAGCTAATTTGTATGGAGAGAGCGCCGGCTCAATGACTTTCATTTCCAAACCTGCCATTTTGCGCAGGGCGAGGCGGATGCAAACCCTGCCATTTGCTGCCTCTAAACATGCATTTCTTTCCACCCTTTGTTTCATTGGACTTCCTTTCTACAGTCGCCCATCAGCCGAGGGTCAAGCTTGGAGCGCGGCGTCTCGTTCTGCCCTCATATCTCTCGGCGTCTCGTTCTGCCCTCATATCTCTCAGTGTCTCCTCCTACCCTCGTATTGTGCTGCGTCTCCTCCTGCCCTCATATCTCTCAGCATCTCCTCCTGTCCTCATATCGTGCTGCGTCTCCTCCTGCCCTCATATCTCTCAGCATCTCCTCCTGCCCTCTTATCTCTCGTCGTCTCCTCCTGCCCTCATATCATGCTGCATCTCCTCCTGCCCTCATATCTCTCGGCATCTCCTCCTGCCCTCTTATCTCGGTGTCTCCTCCTGCCCTCTTATCTCGGTGTCTCCTCCTGCCCTCATATTGTGTGGCCTCGTATTGTGCTGCGTCTCCTCCTGCCCTCGTATTGTGCTGCATCTCCTCCTGCCCTCTTATCTCTCATCGTCTCCTCCTGCCCTCATATCTTCGCGTCTCCTCCTGCCCGCTTATCTCAGTGTCTCTTTCTGCCCTCATATCGTGTGGCGTCTCCTCCTGTCATTTCAGTGTCCCAATGTTAATCTTTAAATGTCACTATTAATGGCTGGCCAGAGATGTGGCTTACTGCACCTTCACCCCTGCACACACTCACAAAACACATACACACAGAGTCAGTCACACGCATGCACACACACACACACACACACATATAGCTCACTGCACTTTCACCCCAGCACACACACACACACACACACACACATATAATTCCTGGTCTCCAGTCTCTGTGTGTGTGTGTGTGTGTGTGAGCACATGCCAGTGCCTTTGCCCTCTGAAAATGAGGTGCGCAGTCTGAAAGGTGAGTGCTGTGGATGAGGAGCATAGGGGTAAGTAAGCGTGTTCAAACAGGAGGTAATCCACCCAGCCGTCTGAGCGCGCTCAGTGTGCGTCTCTGCGGCGGTGGCGGCTAGGCTAAAGCTGGTGGGCTTATCGCTAGCCACTCTGGAGCCATTCTGTTTGACGAGCTCTCTCACCTGTTTGCTCTCCGAGCGAGGCGGACACAGTTTAAAAGGAGGCTTTCAGCCTGTCAGACGCTGACACTTTGTCATACACACACACATGCACACTGAGCATTCAGGCAATGCCTGAGAAAAATGGCTGCTTTAAGAGTGAGATGGAGGGAGAGAAAGGGAGAGAGGGACAGAGAGAGAGAGAGAGAGAGAGAGAGGAGGGTGGGGTGGAGAGCATGAGAGGACAAGGGTATTAAGAGAGAGAGAGAAGGAGAGATGAGGAGGTAAAGTTCTAGTGGTCTTGCATATTATCTCTGGACTGAGAGAACGAGAGAGAGAAATAAAGAGTATTTGAACTGAATTGAGAGAGAGATAAAGATGGAGGGAGAGAGAGAGAGATGGAGAGGAGTTTTATTAGTTCTTGCCATGTTATCTCTGGACTGAGTTATGCAGGAGGGTGAGGAGAGGTGGAGGAG
>PYXC01000771.1:60000-62500 GCA_015244755.2 Tenualosa ilisha
TTACTTCATCAGCCAGCCATTATTCTCAAACAACAAGGGTCTTGTAGTCAGCCCCTGTCTGGTGCGTGTCTCTATTAAGTGTTTATAACGGGGGTCTTGTAGTCAGCCTCTGTCTGGTGCGTGTGCCTATTAAGTGTGTATAACGGGGGTCTTGTAGTCAGCCCCTGTCTGGTGGGTGTCTCTATGAAGTGTGTATAACGGGGGTCTTGTAGTCAGCCCCTGTCTGGTGGGTGTCTCTATTAAGTGTGTATAACGGGGGTCTTGTAGTCAGCCCCTGTCTGGTGGGTGTCTCTATTAAGTGTGTATAACGGGGGTCTTGTAGTCAGCCCCTGTCTGGTGGGTGTCTCTATTAAGTGTGTATAACGGGGGTCTTGTAGTCAGCCCCTGTCTGGTGGGTGTCTCTATTAAGTGTGTATAACTGGGGTCTTGTAGTCAGCCCCTGTGTAAGTGTAATGTGACACCTAAGTTAACAGTGTGAGTCTATGAATGAGGCTAAGAGCTCTGCTCAGTACAGATCAACCATACCAGGGTCACATCACACAGGGTGGTGCTGGGCCACAAAGCCCCAGCTAGCTAACAGGTTCGCTAACTGTGTGAGCGTGTTTGTATGTGAGTGTGTGTGTGTGTGTGTGTGTGTGTGTGTGAGAGAGAGAGAGAGAGAGAGAGAGAGTATCTATATTTATGTGAAAGAGAGAGAGAGAGAGAGCACTCTTGTGTGTCTTTGTGTGTGTGTGTGGGGGGGTGTGTGTCTATTTAGAGTGAGGCGTGAATGAGCAGCCTGTGATTCTCTTTCAGATGTCTAATTTGGGAGGCCCTGTCTGGACTCAGCCAACCCAGGTGACACTTGGTCAATTATAAGCTAAGGAAGGGGCCAACCACACCATCTCATTATGTAACGGCTGGCCAACATTGATCAACCTGTCTGACACCATTTCTATTGCAGGTGACAGCTTAATCAACCCCCTCCTGCTCCCTGTGTGTGTGTGCATGTGTGTGTGTTTCTTTCTGATTACAAGTAAATTCAAGCACATTTGTTGTGCTGTTGTTAGCGTTGCGTGGCATGCCACCGTATAAAACATCAGATCAGTGTCCCTTGGAGGGAGATGGAACAAGAAGATTTCAGTGCCAAGCCAACCTGGGATGAAACCATTCCATGTTTTTTAGTACAGATTTTACATATTCATTCATCAATTTAGTCTTATTGTACTGAACTGTTTGCATTCAATTCTGTTGTACATGCATATTGTCAACACCGGTTCAGTTCAGTTTAGTTCAGTTTAGTTCAGTTCAATCAATTAAATCAATTCGATTTAATCAAGACACCACACTACTATACAAGACTTTGTTTGGATATAAAACAGAAATATTTCTGTGTTAAAATCTAAATATTTGGATAAACAGAAGTGAGGTCCCTGCTGTGTGAAGCTCCCATGCAGTCTACTTTTTTCAGTGTAATAATACAGGGTTTTTGGTGGGGGGGCGGGGGGGGCAGGGTGGGGGTGGGGTGTGTGTGTGTGTGTGTGTGTGTGTGGGGAGGGGGGGTGAGCTAGCAATAGCAAAGCATAACAGGCTAATCTGGCTAAGCTCATCCACTCTGCCACATTTTAACACTAATTATGTCCAAGCACCACTGAAAGATCTAGGCCAGGGAAAGATTACAGCAACGCAGCTGGAAGGGCCAGAGTAGTGTGTGTGTGTGTGTGTGTTTATTTATCACCACCACTCTTTACAGCTCAATTTCCCTCCCTTCCTCTTTCCTTCTTTCTCTCTCTCTCTCTCTCTCTCTCTCTCTCTCTAGCTGGATACAACTGAAAACAAAGAGCCAAAATGGAACAGGATAGAACACCGTGATCGATGTGTTCTAGATTGCTCACAATCGTCTGTGTGCCCAAATCCATTTGCACAGCATGCTTACGCATTATTGGCTCTGAATAACGGACCAAGAGGAAACACATACTTTTTCCCCAGTTACTTTAGTTTCCAGCTCCCCAAGATGGATAGTGAGTTTGGTAAGAAGAGACTAACCCCATGGAGCGGCAGCCTGAGTCCAACAGTGTGTGGAGGATGTGCTAATAAAGACATAAGTAATGAGAGAACTAGGCCTTATGGGGGGGGAATACATGCATGTACATGCCAAAACAGTAGTGCAGAAAACTATTTCACCATTTAAACGTCAGACTTCCATCATTAGGAACATGGATCAAGCCTTTCCCCACACACCACACGCACCACCCACAGCTCTGCTGAAAGAGAGGTGTGTGTTTGTGTGTGTGTGTGTGTTTGTGTGTGTGTGTGTGTCTGTGTGTTTGTCTGTGTGTGGCTGTCCTGGCAGGGGGTTTGCAGCCTGAGTGAAGAATCAAAAATCCCTCACCACAGACGGTCTGGTAAATAAACCCACAATTATGCATATCTGTGTGTGTGTGTGTGTGTGTGTGTGTGTGTGTATGTGTGTGTGCGTGTGTTTGTGTGTAGGGAAGTGGGCAGCTAGTGAGTTAACCCA
>PYXC01000771.1:67500-75000 GCA_015244755.2 Tenualosa ilisha
ACACACAGGCACGCACACACACACTCACACACACACTCACACACACAGGCACACACACACACACAGGCACGCATGCACGCACATACACACACACACACCACACACACACACACACACACACACACACACACAGGCACACACACACAAGCACACATACACACACACACACACACACACACACACACAGAGGCACACACACACACAAACACAGGCACACAGGCACACACACACAGGCACACACACACACACTCTTCTCCTCCTCATGACAATGACTCCTGAGTAGAAAGACTGCGTCTATGAAATAGGTGAACAGCCAGTAGCCCAGTAGGCCATGGTTAATTCTACATGACCCCTGACCCCCGATCCCCACTGGGACTCGCTTAAAAGAATACAGGCAGTTTCCAGCGGCTTTCACACCAACAAAGCACTACACACACTCATTCATATTCCTCAGGGACGCCGCCGGGAGATTACACAGAAATCCTTTCAAAAGGGAAAAACAAGAGAGAGAGAGAGATAGAGAAAGAGAGAGATAAACGGGGAGGAAGGGAGACAAAGAGGAGGAGAAAGAGGGAGGGAGAGAGAGAGAGAGAGAGAGAGCGGAGGGAGGAGATGAGCACTGTGTTTTTGAAATGTTCAAGCAGTGATTGCCAGAAAAGAAAGAAGCACAGCATGAAGTTATCACTAAAGCTGAGGTGATTTTGCATCTGTGTTCGTGTTTGTGTGTGTGAGAGCGCGGGCATGTGTGTGTGTGTGTGTGTGTGTGTGTGCATCAGCATGAAGTGTACGCGGGGGTGAATTTAAGTATGTTTATTCACTCGGTTGTCATTGAGTGATTCAGATTTGATGAATTCTTTCATAAACAGCAGGAATTCTAATTTTGCTTTAAAAAACATAACATAAAATATGCACTGACACACAAAGCTTACAGCCACCCGGAGGTGCAGTGGACGCATCAGTCTACAGTACGCTGCAAAGCCACCCAGAGGTGCAGTGGACGCATCAGTCTACAGTACGCTGCAAAGCCACCCAGAAGTGCAGTGGACGCATCAGTCTACAGTACGCTGCAAAGCCACACCCTATCCTGGGCGCCAGGAGGATCCCACTTTCACCCCTCTTTTGGGCCTTACTGGAGCAGGAGAATTAAACGCAAATAAGCGCATGAGATTCACATATATTCATCTCAGTGAAAGTGCTCATGGTGATCACAGAGATCCCATCTGCACAGATCCCATCACATGTGCTCATGGAGATCACAGAGATCCCATCACATGAAACTGTGCAGTCTGAGATCACAGAGATCTCATCTGCACAGATCCCATCACATGTGCTCATGGAGATCACAGAGATCCCATCACATGAAACTGTGCAGTCTGAGATCACAGAGATCCCGCCTGCACAGACATCATCACATGAAACTGTGCAGTCTGAGCTTCCCAATCATGCCAGTCACTCGTTGCTGTGAGAAACAGTTTGCAAGGAAATAGATTACATTACATTACTAGATTACATTTCTACAATCTGCAGCTCTGGTCATCACACAGCCCTTCGTCTTGGCCCCATTACTCACAAACTCTGACTCAATACATAAACAATATCAACTAGGACCAGATCCTATGGATGCAAGTGCAATTAATCCTGCAAGAAATATCTACATACATCCATATATACATATATACATACATATATACATATATACATACTCTCCTCTGATTCTGCTGATGAAAAGACTGGGGTGTGAGTTTCTTAAACTAGATTCTTAAAATCATTTGCCACATTCAGTGTGAGTTTCTTAAACTAGATTCTTAAAATCATATTTGCCACATTCAGTTTGTCCTCAATACACTGATGGACATATTTACATATTTACATATTGTCCCCAAAAAGATAAACTTCAAAACACTCTCACAGCCTTGTTTTGGCTCTTCCAATTAAAGAAAAACAATGCAGAGGACAATGCAGGCTAGGATGGATTAGGAAGAGGACGGGCAGGTAATCAGAACAGGCCCTGATAAATAATTACGAATAAATTAATCACCAGCAATTTAGCAACTTTTGGAGCTCCTATTTCCCACGCACATTATTAACATGCATGGTCTGGGCTTTGCTTTTGGCTTTGTTTTGTTTTTTTCTCAAAATGCCGTGGCCCTGGAACATGAATACAACAGATTGCAACACGATGCAGATTGACAGGAATTCTGATAGCGTATGCCCAACGCCGTGAGGACACTGAACATGAATGAACACATATACACACCAGGACAGCACTGCCACTGTTGACAGTCACAGACCTTTAACAGACAGGGCAAAATAAGCTATAACTTCATGATAAAGGTCACTACCGAACATAGTGCGTAGAATCCATTTCTGCTTGGGACATTTTTTTGTCCAAACAGCCTCCCATGTTTTGTGACCATCATACAAAATGTTTTACTGCGTTGCTGAGATATGACTTTTCAGTTATGGATAGCCTTGAAAGTATTTTATACATACCACTTTTTCAAATATGTCACACACACACACACACACACACACACACACCAGCAACCTGACTGCGCACATCTATCTGGCAGGCTAATAATATGGGGGAGATGAGCAGAGATGAGATTTAGACAAGACAGAGAAGAAATGAGATGCTGCTTGGCTAGTTTCTGAATGGAGCTAAACAAATGAGCGTGTGTGTGTGTGTGTGTATGTGTGTGTGTGTGAGAGTGTATGTGTGTTTGTGTGTGTGTGCGCGTGTGTGTGTGTGCGTGTGTGTGTGAGAGAGTGTGTTTGTGTGTGTGTGAGAGAGAGAGTGTATGTGTGTGTGTGTGTGCGCGTTTGTGCGTGTGTGTGCATGTGAGATGGCAGAGCAAGCCGAGTGCCAGCCGGTGAAGACAGATCTGGTTGCAGAAGGTAAAGTTGGATGCCGAGGGGGCAGCAGACATTGGCATTTAGCATGTGTGTGTCTGTGTGTGTATCTGTGTGTGCATGTGTGTGTGTGTGTGTCTATGTGTGTATGTGTTGTGATATACAGCATTTCATGAACCATGACCACACAAAGCTTAGTTATGATGATTACACCACCGTCAGCATCTCCTGATCAATGTTCATTTTATGGTCTTTGGTTTAGGGAAATGCCTTATCTTAATGTGGCAACAGCACCAAATGAAGCATGCAATGAGAATAGACTGGTCTCTGTGTGTGTGTGTGTGTGTGTGTGTGTGAGAGAGAGAGAGGTGTTCACTGGGAATAATGTGTGGGCTGGCTTTTAGAAAATAGCTTTAATTTCTCCTTCAGGGTGTTATTTGAGTAAACAGACAGGGAGGAATCATCTGAGCTGTTCTCCTTCTGGCCCTCAGAGAGAATACATGTGCTATTAACAGCTTTCAGTCTGTCCACTTTGTGTTTGCGTGTGTGTATGTGTGTTTGCATGTGTGTACACGTCTATGTGCGTGTGTGTAAGACAATCACACAGAGTTAGAGAGAGAGAGAAAGAGAGCGAATAAACACATGACTCTTTGTGTGGGTTGTGGGTCACGTAGCCCATTTTAATTACCTCTATATCAGAACAATTATCTCCTTTCCTGAAGTAAAACTGCGACGGAGTCAAAAGGTGATTTTGAGTTCCCCACATTAACATAACAAGTGGCTTTCTCTGCCACAGGTGCATCACCCGTCCCACGAGTCCGCGGGACAATAGGAGTCACATGGGCAGGAGCAGCTGTGCTTTGGGTTGGCCTGGTTTCAGAGACAATGCACACAAAGCTCTCTTCCAGAAATAGGCCACTGCTCACCAGTCCCAATCACAGTCTCATTAGTTTATGATTGTTCTGCAGAACGCAATAGGAATATTCACAAACCACTTCTTTTTTATGATCATCTTGCACAATAAGAGCTAAATCCATAATCTGGTTTTGTATCATCCCAAGTAATCTCAAATAACTACAGCGTGACTCCATCTCTAATCCTATATCTGCACAAATCACCAAACTTCTATTTCCACAGACCAAAAATAACCCTGGTTTGTGAGTCTTGAGATTAATTCTAATCTGGGATGTTCCACCCGGGCAAAGATCATTAGGTTTGATCAGACTCTGATGGATCTGAGCAACGTCCCAACCTCAGGAGAGCCAGTCCACACACACACAGGAAATCAATGTGTGCTTTGTTGATTCTTGCTTCATTTGTTTGTCTGTTTGTTTTTGATTTATTGCTTTGTGTTATAAATCACACTATGGCCTGAGGTCCAGGAGGTCACACACACACACACACACACACACACACACACACACACACACACACACACACACACACACACGCGCGCGCGACACTCAAAACCACAGCCTTACACACTCAAAAAATGTGCACTTGGTAAATATCCCTCCACACACACACACACACACACACACACGTCTTGAAACATGGGAGCCTTAGCCCTGAAAACAGGTCACTGTACCATGCACTTCATCAATTTCCGGCACATTCCCTGCCAAAGGAGGCGCGGGTGTGCATGGGCACTGCCGTCCCAGCGGCTTTCAAGGTCTCTGTGAGTCATCAATCTCATGGCACCCCGGACGCCGAGCCACTGTCACTAATGAGAGCAAGAACACACACACACACACACACACACACACACACACACACACACTAAATAGGCCAATGGACAAGAGAACCGCACCAGTTCACACTGCTAGCAGGAGAAAGGTGCAGGATGAGCAACAATTAACCATTAACCTTTTACATCCCCGACCAAATAAAGTATCACCTTTTAACGTCCCTGACCAGAAGAGGTATGGCCCTAATATGTCCCTGACCAAAGGAAGTATCCTCTTAATATGTCCCTGAGTACAACTAGCATATCTAGGCTCGTCCCACTCCTAAGTTAATTACCAGTGTAAATGATCTGTGAATGCCGATTAATCCTCTGATCCGAAGAGAATACTCCCATCATCGCCAACACACAACTACAGTAGTGCTTTATGGAACATCACTAGTCTTTAGGCCATTATTATTGCTACCACTACTACTACTACTACTACTACTACTACTACTACTACTACTACTATCATCAACAACTACTACTACTACCACTACTACTACTACTACTACTACTACTACTACTACTACTACTACTATCATCAACAACTACTACTACTACCACTACTACTACTACTACTACTGCTACTACTACTACTACTACTACTACTACTACTACTACTACTATCATCAACAACTACTACTACTGCTACTACTGCTACTATCATTAACAACTACTACTACTACTATTACTACTACTATCATCAACAACTACTACTGCAACAACAGCTACTACTACCATTAACAACTACTACTACTACTACTATCATTAATAACTACTCCTGCTACTACTACTTCTACTGCTACTACTAGCAGAATTCTGCTACTGCATCTGTATGGCTGCTATTATGTCTATTATTAGCTGTATTGATGTTATTTCTTCTGCTAGCGTAAGTGTAGTGCACTACCCTGCTCCCTCTGTTAGCGTAAGTGTAGTGCACTACCCTGCTCCCTCTGTTAGCGTAAGTGTAGTGCACTACCCTACTCCTTCTGCTAGCGTAAGTGTAGTGCACTACCCTGCTCCCTCTGTTAGCGTAAGTGTAGTGCACTACCCTACTCCTTCTGCTAGCGTAAGTGTAGTGCACTACCCTGCTCCCTCTGTTAGCGTAAGTGTAGTGCACTACCCTACTCCTTCTGCTAGCGTAAGTGTAGTGCACTACCCTACTCCTTCTGTTAGCGTAAGTGTAGTGCACTACCCTACTCCTTCTGCTAGCGTAAGTGTAGTGCACTACCCTGCTCCTCTGTTAGCGTAAGTGTAGTGCACTACCCTACTCCTTCTGCTAGCGTAAGTGTAGTGCACTACCCTGCTCCCTCTGTTAGCGTAAGTGTAGTGCACTACCCTACTCCTTCTGCTAGCGTAAGTGTAGTGCACTACCCTACTCCTCTGTTAGCGTAAGTGTAGTGCACTACCCTACTCCTTCTGCTAGCGTAAGTGTAGTGCACTACCCTACTCCTTCTGTTAGCGTAAGTGTAGTGCACTACCCTACTCCTTCTGCTAGCGTAAGTGTAGTGCACTACCCTGCTCCCTCTGTTAGCGTAAGTGTAGTGCACTACCCTACTCCTTCTGCTAGCGTAAGTGTAGTGCACTACCCTGCTCCCTCTGTTAGCGTAAGTGTAGTGCACTACCCTACTCCTTCTGCTAGCGTAAGTGTAGTGCACTACCCTACTCCTTCTGTTAGCGTAAGTGTAGTGCACTACCCTACTCCTTCTGCTAGCGTAAGTGTAGTGCACTACCCTGCTCCCTCTGTTAGCGTAAGTGTAGTGCACTACCCTACTCCTTCTGCTAGCGTAAGTGTAGTGCACTACCCTGCTCCCTCTGTTAGCGTAAGTGTAGTGCACTACCCTACTCCTTCTGCTAGCGTAAGTGTAGTGCACTACCCTACTCCTTCTGTTAGCGTAAGTGTAGTGCACTACCCTACTCCTTCTGCTAGCGTAAGTGTAGTGCACTACCCTACTCCTTCTGTTAGCGTAAGTGTAGTGCACTACCCTACTCCTTCTGCTAGCGTAAGTGTAGTGCACTTCCCTACTCATTCTGCTAGCGTAAGTGTAGTGCACTACCCTACTCCTTCTGTTAGCGTAAGTGTAGTGCACTTCTTTACTCCCTCTGCTAGCGTAAGTGTAGTGCACTACCCTACTCCTTCTGTTAGCGTAAGTGTAGTGCACTTCCCTACTCATTCTGCTAGCGTAAGTGTAGTGCACTACCCTACTCCTTCTGTTAGCGTAAGTGTAGTGCACTTCTTTACTCCCTCTGCTAGCGTAAGTGTAGTGCACTACCCTACTCCTTCTGTTAGCGTAAGTGTAGTGCACTTCTTTACTCCCTCTGCTAGCGTAAGTGTAGTGCACTACCCTACTCCTTCTGTTAGCGTAAGTGTAGTGCACTACCCTACTCCTTCTGTTAGCGTCAGTGTAGTGCACTTCCCTACTCATTCTGCTAGTGTAAGTGTAGTGCACTACCCTACTCACTGTTGCTTTAGCTGCCCCCCTCTGCAGCCACGGAATAACAAGTACACTTGTCTTCAAATAAAGGCAGAGAGGAGGCATTGTGTGGTCAGTCATCCAAATAGTGTCCAGCTTTTGAAGTTCAAAGGGGCAGTGACAGAGCAAGGGCTGTGGATCTCACAAGCAGAGCAAAATAATGTGACTTTGTGTAAGGTGGAAAGGTAGAGGCGGCTGAGCTGGGGCCGGAGCTGGAGCTCGGGTGGTGTCTGTGTGTGTGTGTGTGTGTGTGTGTGTGTGTTGGGGGGGATGTTGGAGGATTGCAGGCAGAGCAGAGCGAGGCTGGGGCGGCAGGTGGCTGAGCTGGGGCCGGAGCTGGAGCTGGAGCTGGAGCTGGGGTGGGGTGTGTGTGTGTGTGTGTGTGTGTGTGCGAGGCTGGGGCAGCAGGGGGGCAGGATGAAGCCAAGCTTGAAAAATGGCCAA
>PYXC01000771.1:77500-80000 GCA_015244755.2 Tenualosa ilisha
ACATTTATCAGTCCTGACACTCACAACTTCCTCTGCCTCCAACGATGTGCTAACACACACTTTCCTGAGCCAGCACCACTGACACACACAACACACACACACACACTTAGACACCCACACATGCACTATGCTAATCTTTTTGTTGATGCTTAGTAAAGACATAGGACAGCAACAGCTCTGGAACCCCAGACCATCCACACACACACATACACACACACCTGGCCTGGGCCTGTATGTGTGTGTGTGTGTGTGTGTGTAATGTTTGTGATGCAGCACGTTGTTATTGATGCAGCTGGGAGTTTGGGTCATTTCATCTTCTCATCAGCAGACCCGTCATGCTGTGTCAACATGCACACACACACTTGACCCAACACACACAGACACACACACACACACATATACGCCCACACACACCACCTTTTACACGACTGCACCTGGGAGCCAGCAACAATCAAATTACATTGAGGAGAAAAGGAGGTTTACTTTGCCAAACCAATAAAATAAACAAACAATAGAGAAACAAGAGGAGAAAATGTTTTTTTCTCCTTAAAGCAGTCAAAAGTAGGTCTCCCCAGAGCTGCACAAACCGCAGTCCAAACTGACAATGCTGATTCAGTGGAAAAGCACAGCATAGCACAACCTAGCTTTAGCATAGACTAGCGTAGCATAGACTAGCATTGGCATAGACTAGCATTAGCATAGACTAGCATTAGCATAGACTAGCATAGCATAGCATCCCACTGGCCTCCAGCAGAGAGCTCCATCACAGAGGAGGAAGCCATCTTAGGACAGAGGGAGGGAAGGAGGAGGAGAGCGTAAAGAAACATCAGCCTTACCTTCCACGGCGTACTCTTCTGATCCAGCAGCCAATCACATCACGGCACGGCACGGCACGACACGGCACAGGGTGCGATGGAGTGGTGGGAGGCAGATGGGGGGATTAAGAGAAAGAAAGAGAGAGAGAAGAGAAGACATTAGAGAAACAGACTATGCATTCATCCAGACAGATCTGAAGGAGCACTCTGCTCTATTAAGCGCTGTGTTCTAAAGAGCGCCACAGCCACAACTCACAGGGACAATAGTGGGAGGCAGGAGTGAGGTCAGAGTAATGCGTCTTTTATTGTGTGAATGAAAAAGAAAGAAAGAAAGAGAGAAAGAGAGAAAGAAAGAAAGAAAGAAACCTCTGGCAGCCCTCGCTCTGCTACTGCTCATGGTTTTTCAAAGGCCATCTTCAGAACACTCACGAAGGTCATGGAAAAAAGCTACACACACACACATACAGAGATGTCACACACACATGCACACACAGATATCACACACACGCACAGAGATGTCACACACACACACACACACACACACACACACACAGATGTCACACACACCCTAAGAGATGACACTGAATGCTGCTTTAAGCTTGCCCAACACCTCAATGTTTAACAATGTAGCTCAGCTACATCTGATGGATTTCAGAGAAAAGAGAAGATGTGCCACAGCGCCCCCTTCCTGCCCCTGAGTGTGGCACACATCCATCCCTCCTCAGGGCTCTCAGGGCTCATTCATTCAGTTCAGCATCTCCTCCAAACAACTTGCTTCCTGTCAATTAAAATGCCACACACCACTCCAGTACAGTGCAGCTCATGCGTTTGATCCTGTGCAAAGTGTATTACAGCACTGTGTCTCCGCAATGCAATGCAAAGCAAAGCAAAGCAAAGGATAATGAAGCATAGCAAAGGAAAGCAAAACAAAGTGATGTTTAGCAAGCACAGCAGAGAGGAAATGAAGGCACGCTCATGATAATGGCCTCTCAGTCTTTTAATGATGGTAGTTCATCCCCACTTTAGGGAGTGGCTCCCCAGCACAGGGACCAGTAGGTACCAGCAGCAGCTGCCAGCAGATTCTGCTCTCTTCTCTGCCAACTACGTTTCCCAGAAGCCTCATTGTGCAGATCCCCTTGTCAACTCGTCGAAGCTCCCGCATAAAGATGTAGTAGGCATTCAGCAGTGCTCGTATACACAGCTCTAGGTTGAACCAAAGGCAGCCGCTTGTTGCTCCTCGCCTGCGTGTGGTTCATTCTCTTCTCTCTTGGGTGGCCAGGGACTAACGGCATTGCCTGACTCCTCGGTCAAAGCACTTCCCTTCAATAAACTGTTTCCTTCTCCCAGCCAGCCTAAATGAATTGTTTCAATTACACCGGGCCTGCAAGTCAAAAGAGAGCAAGCCTTCACACAAGGCTGCGTCCAAGAGTCAAATTACGGACAGAACAAACCCATTCCTAAGCATTAGCATCAATCTGCCAACAATTAAATCACATTTAGCCACTTTTGTTTTTTTTTTCCCCTTATCTTGATTTTGAGACTTGAGATCCGTGGCTTGAACTGCACAGAGAGCTGAATGGTAGCCTGTGTTTGTGGCCAGTACAGTCAATGGAAGAGAGATGAGACCCTCACCAGTGCCAAAATGCTTGTCTATGGCCTGATATAGTCAGACACCACCACCATGC
>PYXC01000771.1:85000-87500 GCA_015244755.2 Tenualosa ilisha
CACACAGTACAATGTATGATCACATGCATCTATACACACACAGACGCACACACATATTGTGTAAGGTCACACAGTACAGTGTATGATTACATGCATCTACACACACACTCACACACACACACACACACACACGCACACACACACACACATTGTGTAAGGTCACACAGTACAGTGTATGATCAGATGCATCTACACACACACGCACACACACACATATCGTGTAAGGTCACACAGTACAGTGTATGATCACATGCATCTTCACACACGCGCGCACACACACACACATTGTGTAAGGTCACACAGTACAGTGTATGATCACATGCATCTACAGACACACACACACACACACCGTGTAAGGTCACATGCCGTGTAAGGTCACACTCCCCCTGTGAGGCAACGGCCATTTGCATTCCACTGTAGGCTCTTCTCCTGGACTGCCCTAGCCTGCTTCTGCCCCTCTCTCTGGGAGTTTAGTGTGGAGCTCCAAACTCCCACACACACACATCTTCTCTCTCCCTCTCTCTCTCGCTCTTTCTCTCTCTGTCACACACACACACACACACACACACACACCCTGGTGAAATCCAGAGGGAAATGTATCATCTGCTAACTCTATTAGTTGGCTGATGGGAAACAACACTCAACATGACGGGTTAATATTTTATTGAGCTGCTGTTAATGTGTCTTTGAAACGCTTAACGGAGTTCTGATCCATTCTAAATAACTGCCACTCAAGTGCAACTGAATCTAGGCCAGTTGTGCCCCCCCCCCCCGCCGACCCCCCCCCCGACCCCCCCCATCCACCCCACCCCACCCCACCCCACCCCCCAGCGACATCTTAACAACTCTGCCCACATCTTTGTTGGTCCAATCATTGTTAAAACAAGTGAGATGTGTGTAGACACAGTATTGTCACGAGACTGGAGAGCTCTTATCTGGGCCAGATCATTTGCTGTAGCCCTCTCTCTTGTGCTCTTGTGAAGCCACTATCTGTCACTGAAGCAGCCATGGAGAGACAATGCCCTGGAATGACAGCCGAATCCACAATGCCCCCGGAATCACCACGGAATCCACAGGGAATCTCTCAAAGGAACTCTGGTGGCACTCCAAGCTCCTGTCACCACGGACGACAGTCAAGGTCTCAATTTGTGCTGTGGCGGCAGGCGTCGCTTGGCCCACTTCTTACACTCCTTTTGTTGCAACTGCGTGTCTTGCAGTGGTCATGAGAACACCGCAGAGCAGATACACGCATGAGGGCCTTGACAACTCTGTACGACATCATCCTCTCCTCAGGGCTCTTTGCTTGGAGGAATGTGATGTTAAAACAAAGACATAAATATCACTATTTCTCAAGGGTAATATTTTGCTTTTTTGTTTGCATAAAGTGGCTGTAAAATGGCTTATCAAATGTCATTATGAAAACATTAAGTTGATTTATGTTTCCGTTCATTCTGTCACGTAGGACAAATAAATGAAAGCTAAATACAGCCTAATATAGCAGAGATGGCCACAGCACAGTAACCCACAACAAGCCCCGCTCAAAGAAGCACCTTTAATTCCTTCTGATTTCTCTCTGTATCTCACACACACACACACACACACACACACAAATCTGAAGTCATGCTTTCACACATACACACAAACCGAGAGAGAGAGACAGAGAGAGAGAGAGATAAAAGTGTGACAGACTGGAGGAGGGGAAAGCACCTCATCCCCCTGAAGGCTAACGCTAAGGGCTGTGGCTGAGGCGTCGGGAGCGGCTGCAGGAAGAGAGGAGGTGACAGCGGGTTAATAACCTGAGAAATGAGAGCAACCCCTCAGTGCCCTGGTGTCACACAGGTACGGCAGGCACAGAAAAACACCACTTGACACTTGAGGGGGATCAGGCAGCGGCAGGGAAAGAGTCTGGGAACAGAAAGGTTAGGTTGACTGGCAGCTGGGGACTTTGTAAATGAAGAAAGGGTGAATATGATAACACACACACACACACAACACACGCACACACACACACACTCAAAGTGAGGAATAGATTTACACTAGGCAGCCAGGACAGCCGTTACTAAATATATGTTCTGAGCATGGTATGAATGTGATGTGCAATATAACGCTCAAAAGAGTGTTGCTGTGGTGTGTAGATCTGAAGGTGGCAAAGAGCTGTGTTCTCCACGTTTCTATCTGTCACCACAGGTTTTGGGTGTCTGTAAGAAAACAAAACCCTGGGTCACGACATTACAGAGCAGATATCTGATGACGATGATGATGATGATGATGGAGATGGTGATGATACATACTGCACTCCACTGCACGCAGCAAGTTTAAAAAGGCAAGTTTACAGACGTTTCAGGTTGCCTATAATCACTGTTTAAGGATTCTACTCAGGAGACCAAGATGATGTATTGCTGGTGCTCTGTGTGTGTGTGTGTGTGTGTGTGTGTGTGTGTGTGTGTGTGTGTGTGTGTGTGTGGTGTGTGTTTGTGTGTGCTGTAGTGCTAGTGCCCTG
>PYXC01000771.1:92500-97500 GCA_015244755.2 Tenualosa ilisha
CGGCTGCTCTGAATGAGTCTTTCTCTTTACCCTGACAATCTTAGAAAACATCATGGGGGCAAGAAAGATATAAAGGTGAATTCATAAGGACTAAAACAATGACAAAAGTGATGTTTAAAAAATTCAAACTTTGATGTACAGGAAGGCGGGTGTCATCGACCTGCGTCTAGTTGATTGGTTGCTGTTTCAGACGCATGGAACTGTGGGACGTTTTTTACCTCCTTTCACTTCAAAGGGACCCCCAGTGCACACCATCCCATAGAGGGCTTCATGGGGACCCCCAGTGCACACCATCCCATAGAGGGCTTCATGGGGACCCCCAGTGCACACCATCCCATAGAGGGCTTCATGGGGACCACTGGAGAACCTTTCTTAAGCATTTAGAGAATCCCAAAGTCCTCACCACATATAATGAACACATACATAAATTGATGAATAAAGGGATGGATGACTAATTAACTAACTAAATATATGAATAAATAAACAGAAACCAAAACCAGCCCATGAGCCTGGGGACTAAGTCTGCATGTGCCTGGTCATGGATGCAGCAATGCATCATGGGACATGAGAAACTGTGGACGACACATCGGTAATGCCCGTCCCAATATTTTTGAGTCTGTCACTGTTACAGTCCCAGTCCCAGTGCTGTTTACGAGCATCTTCCCCTGTGGGACACACTTTAAAGGAGCCTGTGCTGAAGACATCACACAAAACACACAGCACGGCGCATGAGAGAATAACTTTTGATGCTTTATGGGCAGAGAGAATGTCAGTGACTTCATCTATAAACTGTGAGCTGCTAACAGCATTATGCACAAGTGCATCTGAATATAAATAAGCATTAGTGAAATTTAGACAAACTGCATATTGACAAATAACATAATAATCCAAAGCATGTTGTTGACACTAGCATTCAGAAGAGGAGTGAGTAATGTGGAGTATGTTTGTTCTAAAAAGAGCTTGTGAAGATGGATAGAGATGTGAAACACACCGAGGTGCAGCAATGCCGTGAGTCAGGAGAACAAGCCAAGCAGGAGAGCAGGACTATGAGAGAGGGGAGGGAGAAAAGAGGGAAACAATGAATAGAATGAAAAGAAGAAGAGAAAAAAAAGGCAGTAAAAAGAAGTGGACAATAACACAAATTGTGGGAGCAGATTAAAGAGTCTATTTCTTCAGCGCTCCCACTCAGTCTGTCTCTTTCTTTCTTTTCACTTTGTCTTTCTGGGATTCTGCTTCTCTCTCTCTCTCTCTCTCTCTCAGACTTTTCTTTGTCTTTCTGTTCTCCTCTGTTCTCTCCTTAGGTTTTGCCGTCAGCTTTGTGCCCGAGTTGGAGTCACAGTCCTCGTAAATCGCCGCCATCCATTCAGCGCTCCATGTTGGCCCAGTCGCTCTGGCGAGTCCCCCTGTTAAAACCGTCACGCCAATGAAACCCTATTCAGTGTTAATGAATAGCCACAGGGAGCGGCGGAGGCAGATTTAGTGACAATTGTGGTGGATCCCTGATTGTGTTAGCATCGAACCGCCACGCTAGTCCACTCACACTCCCAACAACACGGCCGCTAAAAGCTGCCCTTGACACAATCCCATAATAGAACCAGACCAGTTTAGTATCTGCTGTTGTCACACACATGCACACACACACACACACACACACATACACACACAGTGGTCAAACACAGGTCCTCTGAGGAAACAAGGGCAACTCCTTGAGGCATAATTAGCATGCCTACAAGACATTATATTCTAAAGGAAAAAAAATAAAACCAGACGGATATGTGAGTGCCTTTCAGACGGCTGCCATGTTGTTGTGGGGAAATCAGGCCACCTGCTCTGACCCTGTATTTACTGAAAGAGACACACATTATGTCTAAATGTCCACCACCAGAGAAGCACAGCCATTATTTTCACTGACATGTTTTTTTGTCCTGCCAAAAATGACACTGCAACTAAAAACAAACAAATAAAAACACTTTCCCTGTGTGTGTGTGTGTGTGTGTGCGTGTGTGTGTTTAGTGCACTGTCTGTCTATCTGACTGTGTTTATATGCTTGTCTGTGTCTGTGTGTGTGTTTGGTGTGTGTGTGTGGAAGTGAGGGTGTGCAAGTGGGAAGGTTTGAGAGAAAGTAATCTGCAGGTAAGCTGTTCTCCAGTCTCTCCGCAAAACCATTAACCAAGGGGCAGGAGGACCTGTGCAGGGCAACGCAGGGCAACGCAGGGCAACGCGACCACCGTGCTGCGTCGCAAACCCACTAACGCACCATGAGCCACTTACTGCAGCTGGGGCACAGCACAGCTAATGTGACTCTGCCTGGTCCTTCATCCTGCAGACGGGGGGAGAGTGAGAGATCTAAAAGTTCAGCTTTTTACAACACTAGCTGCTGTCTGCTATACTCCAGGTGTGTTGAGCATTTCTTTGAAAGCCATGCAACAGGGGTTTTTGTTGTTGTTTTTTTGTTTTAATTTTAGCTGTTTTAATTTCAAACGCTTCATCATAGTTTGGAAAAGCACTGGACACTGACATTGGAGCTCATTGATTTCTTTCAACACAGCCTCTGAGCTCTGTAGCCAAGCCATGGGAATTGTTATCTGTGCAGATAGTCAGCCACACAAAATTACTCCATGTATTGATTAAGGTTTTGACAGGGCAGATACATATCAAATTAGTCTAAAAAAGTAGAGAAAGTAATAAAGAGTGAAGAAAGTAGCTTCTCTGATGGTCCCAAAGTGATCCGTCGTTCCAAGGTAAAGAGTAACTGCACCTGCAAGTTCAGCAACTGCAACCGTTTATCTAAACCCTGTGCCTTTAAGAAATGTTTAATGTGTAAATCTCGGCTTTAATTCAGTTTTAATGAAGTGGCTAACCAAACACATATCAGCCGATTAAGCAGAAATCAAGCACCCTGTTCCCAAATTAAGGCCCCACTAATATGCATTAAAGGGTAAAAAGGGGCAAATTAAGATTAATAACTAATCTAGTCAACAAAATAATGTTAAGGGCGTTGTGCTTCCCAACTTAATTGCTTGTAAGGTGCTTAGTGAGCTCAAGAACTGCTAACGAACAATAAAATGCCATTACCATTCCAACTTGAACACACACACACACACACACACACACACACACACACAGACAGCACCCATGCAGTCAGACTCACACACTAATGCCTGAATCTGGCATGAGTTGGCTTTGTCAGCTTATAAGGACAAGAGTCTTTAACCTTTTTTCATCCAGGAACTACAAAATCAACGTGTCTGATACTATTCCACACCGGTGTAACTGTTGTAGCCGAGAGCTTCCACTATTAGGATGCTCTACTACTCTACACCGGAGTGACTGATAGACGTGACTGAAGATAAATACTAACAACCTGGTGTGTTGATTTTCCATAGCAGTAGCCAAATCTGGTGTGCACCACCAACATCAGTAAAACACAGGGCAGAATGTCTGAATTTGATTTCACAGAGATTTGAACAGGTTAGATATCTTTAGTGACTACGTTATGAGAGTTATTTTAAATTTCCTTTGACCCTTTGGAGAGCTACTCTTAAGCAGGTGTCAGGTTGTCAAATAACCACGATGGGGTCACAGAATATGCTGGAAATGCTTGCAAGCACCAGTGGATGAAGAGTCGCCCAGGGGTGTGTTTCCCAAAACCATAGTTGCTAACCGGTTAGCAACTTAATTGGCAATGGGCAATTACTCTGCATAGTTAGCAAATATGCAAATGTGGTTTTGGGAAACAAGTACTACACACAGAACATGGAGCAGACGATGAGCACGGGCAATAGAGATGGAGAGAGAAGATGAAGCAATATCCATGGGTTTAGTGTGCTTTCACACTCAGTGTTAAACTGACTGCTCACAGCTGGTACTTTGCCTATTCAAAGGAAATAAACTCACAGGTCACGAGCTGTGAGATGCTGTGAGATGCACACGAGCTGTGAGATGCTGTGAGATGCACACGAGCTGTGAGATGCACACGAGCTGTGAGATGCTGTGAGATGCACACGAGCTGTGAGATGCACACGAGCTGTGAGATGCTGTGAGATGCACACGAGCTGTAAGATGCACATGAGCTGCGAGATGCTGTGAGATGCTGTGAGATGCACACGAGCTGTGAGATGCTGTGAGATGCACACGAGCTGTGAGATGCTGTGAGATGCACACGAGCTGTAAGATGCACATGAGCTGCGAGATGCTGTGAGATGCTGTGAGATGCACACGAGCTGTGAGATGCTGTGAGATGCACACGAGCTGTGAGATGCTGTGAGATGCACACGAGCTGTGAGATGCTGTGAGATGCACACGAGCTGTGAGATGCTGTGAGATGCACACGAGCTGTGAGATGCTGTGAGATGCACACGAGCTGTAAGATGCTGAGAGATGCACACGAGCTGTAAGATGCTGTGAGATGCACACGAGCTGTGAGATGCACACTCTCTGCTAAGAAATATGGTTTACATTTACAGCAGTTTACGCTTTTATTCAAAGCAACTTGCAAAAAGAGGATAAACATTCAAGATACAGCACAATTAAAAACCAAGTAAGAGTGCATATTGCTAACATAAAACTGGCAGTATTTTGAGATGAAAGTGCAGGAGCATAATAAAGCTGCAGCGTAGAGAGAGAGTGGAATGTGCATTGCAAGTACACTACCATGAGCAGTATACTTTACAGCAGTACTCTCTTTGAGCGTCACGCTGTGTATTGAATGTGTATGCCTTTTCACGTCTCTCTCTCTCTCCCTCCCTCTCTCTCTCTCCATCCCTCCACCTACTGTTTTTGCTTGTTGTCCTCCCCACCCTCTCCCTGCACTTTTGGTGTAATTGCTTGAACAAAAGGCAGGGGGTCAGCAGCCCTTCACTTTGCCCGAGTGGTGGCCATTTGATCCAGCGCGGAGGGTATTGAAAGGCTAGCTCTCTCTGGGGGGAGGCTGCAGACACTAATGAGGGCCTTTGTCCTGCACAAAATGAACCAGGTGGCTGAGAGACTGCAACCCAAGC
>PYXC01000771.1:100000-140000 GCA_015244755.2 Tenualosa ilisha
CATTCATCAGTTATTTATTTATTTATTTTTCCTCGTTACTATTGACAATGACATGGAGTCACACCAGATGGAGCGCAGAAGCATTCCTACCTCACAGGCCCTTACTCTTCCTCCCTCATTTATGCCCTTCTTTGTACCCCCCCCCCCCCCCCACACACACACACACACCTTCCTCCTCCCACCTGTTTCCCTGTCTCTCTACTCCCTTTCCATTTCCCACGCACGCACACAGACACACATGCACATACACACACACACACACATCTTCCTCCTCCTACCTATTTCCCTGTCTCTCTACTCCCTTGCCATCTCCCCCTCACTCTCCTGTTAAGCCCTCTAAGACATACACACGCATGCACATGCACGCACACACACACACACATACACATCCTTCTGTCCTATGCTCTCTTTGTTGCCTTGTCTTCCTGTGCTAAACCGTATTGATAATTTTCCTCCTGACAGAGTGATAAATCACTGTGCATCACCACCATTTCACACCTTCCCCTTTCACACACCTGGTGCCATGGACCTGTGTGGCAGTTGGCACACACACACACACACACACACACACACAGACATGCACATACACACACACACACAGACACGCATACACACAGCAGGCACACATACGCTACATGATACACACATAAAAATCTCTCTCTTTTTCTCACACACACACACAGGCATGCATACACATACATACCATACTCAAAGGTCTATTCAAAGAAATTCTTTTACAAAAACTTTTCATTTAAATGTAAAACATTACTTGAACTAAGTGACTGTATGACTGACATTTGCCATGGTATTTCCCCTTGGTGTTCTAGTGGGGCATTACTGCCATTCATCACCTTTTGTTTTCCCTCTCCAGAGAGGGGCCACAGCTCCAGCCTGTCTCTGGTCAAACACCTCAAATGAATGTGGCCTTTTCTTCACCTCAATAAAGCTCCATGACTCACAACCTCGAACAAGCGGTCACACGTACACACACGCAGCTGTGCACACACACACGCACAAACGCACAAGAACACACATGCAGTTGCACTCAGCTATGATTGCAGGGAATCATACAAGCATGCATTTGTTGAATATAAGGGCACATATCAGTGACTCACACACATACACACACAATTTATGTAGTGAACAGCCACGCATACTGAATACCACATACACACAAAAAACACAGACACACACATACAATTTTTATGGTTCTCCATCTCCCCCTGTTCTCATCTCTTACTCTCTCTCTCTCTCTCTCTGTGTGTGTGTGTGTGTGTGTGGCATTATGGAGTTTAATGGTGCGAGATGAGTGTTTCCTCCATGCTTCGAGCTGCCTTTGAGCAATTATGCAGCGCATAAATAACAAGCCTGTCACCACGGCGACACCTGCGTCCACTCGGAGACACAGATAAGCCAGGCGCCAACGCCACTACACAACTCTTGTATCCAGTTCTCTGTAGTCAAAGCTACCCAGAATAGTACTCCATTCAATACTATACTCAGGGTTCTACTCCATTCAATACTACACTCAGGGCCCTACTCTATTCAGTACTGCACTCAGGGCCCTACTCTATTCAATACTACACTCAGGGCCCTACTCTATTCAATACTACACTCAGGGCCCTACTCTATTCAATACTACACTCAGGGCCTACTCCATTCAATACTACACTCAGGGCCCTACTCTATTCAATACTACACTCAGGGCCCTACTCCATTCAATACTACACTCAGGGCCCTACTCTATTCAGTACTGCACTCAGGGCCCTACTCTATTCAATACTACACTCAGGGCCCTACTCTATTCAATATGACACTTAGGGCCCTACTCTATTCAATACTACACTCAGGGCCCTACTCTATTCAGTGTGACACTTAGGGCTCTACTCTATTCAATACAACACTTAGGGTTCTACTCTATTCAATATTACACTCAGGGTTCTACTCTACTTAATACTACACTTAGGCCTCTATTCGATTTAAGGCTACCCACTTAAACACATTTAATTCAATACTACACTCAGGGCTCTACTCTACTCTGAGTAACACTCTTCATTACTATACTCAGGGTTCCAATCTTCTCATAGTGAGCAATATTCTTTGAATACTCTACAATACTTTGTACTACCTATTACCTACTCTAATCCTCTAGGGCTCTACTGAATACTGTATTCTAATCCTCTAGGGCTCTACTGAATACTGTACTCTAATCCTCTAGGGCTCTACTGAATACTGTATTCTAATCCTCTAGGGCTCTACTGAATACTGTACTCATCCTCTATGGCTCTACTGAGTACTATCGTCTAATCCTCTAGGGCTCTACTGAATACTGTACTCTAATCCTCTAGGGCTCTACTGAATACTGTACTCTAATCCTCTAGGGCTCTACTGAATACTGTATTCTAATCCTCTAGGGCTCTACTGAATACTGTACTCATCCTCTATGGCTCTACTGAGTACTATCGTCTAATCCTCTAGGGCTCTACTGAATACTGTACTCTAATCCTCTAGGGCTCTACTGAATACTGTACTCTAATCCTCTAGGGCTCTACTGAATACTGTATTCTAATCCTCTAGGGCTCTACTGAATACTGTACTCATCCTCTATGGCTCTACTGAGTACTATAGTCTAATCCTCTAGGGCTCTACTGAATACTGTACTCTAATCCTCTGGGGCTCTACTGAGTACTGCATTCTAATCCTGAAGGTCTGTCCTCTACTCTCCTCAGTACTCTGCTCCGCCCCAACAGGGAAGTGAAGGAGAGAGGAGGTCTAACTGTCTGCCCCAACAGGGAAGACAAGGACAGAGGAGGTGTCACTGTGTGCCCCAACAGGGAAGAGAACTCTACTCTCTACTCTGAACTCTATTCTCCTCAGTGCTCCTCAACACATCCACATTCCACACTCCGCACTTTGCTTTTGTTTTGTTTTAATTTCTCCATAACGGTGCAAAAGCAGATGTGAGGGCTGTGAAGCCACTCAAGCGAAATAAGCACACGTCTTCCAAGTGGTACACACAAAGACACACACACACACACACACACACACACACACACACACGTCCTATGGGCTGACATCAAAGCCCCTCGCCCCTAGCCCATAACCCCTAACCCCAGTGGTGTGGGCGATAAGTAATTATTTCCATTAGGACTGACTTCCAGCGACCCGCGAGCCAGACACAGAGTCCGAGAGAGCGGTCTCTCTCTCTCCAGACCACACAGAGGTCAAGGAGTCCACACACTCCCCACACAGCTGGCCTTGAGTGCAGTGGAGCAGACAGCAATTAAATCCACTCAGGAGGAGGTGCAAGGCTGGATGAATAGAGTCTGAGGTGGAGATGCTGGTGTTTGTGGGTCTATTTAACTGTAGCCTGCTCTTAACTAGAGGACACTACTGGGGTTAGTGTGTGTGGTCATATCAAACACCACTCTCACCCAGTGTTGGGGAATAATGTATACATGTACCAGTGTTACGTATTTTGACTGCAAAACTTGGGTTATTGCATTCCATTAGAGTCACAGTTAATCTAGATCAGAATACTGTTAATTTGCTAAAATCAATGGATTGCATTTACATTTATAGGCTGAGGATGGAGGCAAACACACACACTTTTAAACTGGCGCAGTAGGCAAGCACACACACTTTTAAACTGGCGCAGTAGGCAAGCACACACACTTTTAAACTAGTGCAGTGTGTGCACAGTCATTTCTGCCCCTTCAGTAAAGCATCTTTCCCCTTTGCTTTAATATGAAACACATCTTCACTGTTTGCTGTGATAGAGAACAGGCTTATGAGACCATCATTTGCACACATCATAACTTTCACGTTTTTTTTCTTTATTTGTTTTTTGTTCTGCCTTGGCCCTGTGTCACTTGCTCGTAAGATGGCATGTAGCATATGCACAAATGGATCAGAAGTGCATGGGTTTAACAAAATAGCTCACTTGAACGATGTGTCTCTAGTAGACATCTCAATGATCAAACAAATGTTACAGTAAGAAAACGAGCAACATTTTTCTGCACTTAGCCTTCCAGTCAGCAACGTTTGCAGGTCAGTAGTTCAATTACGCATAAGTAACCTAACGCACGTCTCTTAACGAAGACATTACAATGACCTGTAAAGAGCTTGTTTGCTTCATCTAGAAACGCACAAGGTCAAGTCTTCTTTTAGTATTTCTTTGTAAAAATGTACTTGACTTCAAATGCTAATGCACATTTCCTTTTGATTTAGAAATTTCAGAAGCACAATCCACATAGTGACTCAAATCACAAAGTTTTACTGTTTACTGCATGTTTACTGCATTAAGGGTTGGAGAGGGCACCAGACTTTTCTGAAGTATATTTTGTCAAGAATGTTAATACAGAAATAAATCAGAATATAAACATATCATTTATGCGTCATGAAAGGAGCAATCACTGGAACACAACAAAATCAAAGCAGTCTCCAAAGTGTGTATTCGTCTTAAAGTGGCAGTGTACCATTTACTGGTGTACATTCATAAGGTTCTAAGATCATAATCAGCAGTGTTATTTCAAAGAGAATCCAAACATTTTACTGTAGTTGCTTGCAGTCAAACTTTTGCTATGAATTCAATATTGTGTAAAGAACAATTTGCATTTAGGACATGCACCACCTACCACATAACCAGCCCTGTGACCAAAAATAATGAAATCAGATTATGCAGATTACGTTTCAGAGAATAGAATAATGAAACGCAATGTAAAAAAATACAGTGTCGGGCATGTATTCTGTAATCTGTACTGGAATACTTTTTAAAAGTATCCTTCCCAACAATGTTCTAACCCAGAGTGCACTGGGATTAGTGTGTGTAGTCATACTAAACGCTACTTTGAATCAGAGTAAACTGGGATTTGTGTGTGTAGCTATATCAAACACTACTCGTTCCCAGAGTGCACCACTGGGATTAGTGTGTGTAATCACGTCAAACACTACTCGTTCCCAGAGTGCACCACTGGGATTAGTGTGTGTAATCACGTCAAACACTACTCGTTCCCAGACTGCACCACTGGGATTAGTGTGTGTAATCACGTCAAACACTACTCGTTCCCAGACTGCACCACTGGGATTAGTGTGTGTAATCACGTCAAACACTACTCGTTCCCAGACTGCACCACTGGGATTAGTGTGTGTAATCACGTCAAACACTACTCGTTCCCAGAGTGCACCACTGGGATTAGTGTGTGTAATCACGTCAAACACTACTCGTTCCCAGAGTGCACCACTGGGATTAGTGTGTGTAATCACGTCAAACACTACTCGTTCCCAGAGTGCACCACTGGGATTAGTGTGTGTAATCACGTCAAACACTACTCGTTCCCAGAGTGCACCACTGGGATTACTGTGTGTAATCACGTCAAACACTACTCGTTCCCAGAGTGCACCACTGGGATTAGTGTGTGTAATCACGTCAAACACTACTCGTTCCCAGAGTGCACCACTGGGATTAGTGTGTGTAATCACGTCAAACACTACTCGTTCCCAGAGTGCACCACTGGGATTAGTGTGTACAGTGAGCACTGCAGACAGTCTGTTTTGAAGGCCTGGTTGTTTGTGGTTCTACTAAATCCAACTCTTAGCCAGAGTGCACAAGAATCAGTACTTACAGTCATATGAAACACTATTCTGACCCAGCACTGGTGTTGATCATCAGAAGTACTACTCTTCCCCAGGGGGCAGTATTGATACTGGTGTGTGTAGTCATATGAAGTACTACTCTTACTGTATAGGGGGCAGTATTGATACTGGTGTGTGTAGTCATATGAAGTACTACTCTTACTGTATAGGGGGCAGTATTGATACTGGTGGTTGTAGTCATACGAAGTACTGCTCTTAATATGGTCGAGAAGGGGAGGGGTTGTTGAATACTACGTATAGTCACAGTATAGCATTATGGGATGCAAGGGACTACAAAGCATAGAGACTGGTGGTGATGGCTGTGGTTGTGCTAATATTAAATTATATTCTTACTCAGAGCAGAGGATTGGTGCAGAGGTCAGACTTAATGAACTCAAGCGGCAAACTGTAGGTGGACTCTGAGGCTGCCACCTCTGCGCCTTGCGTTGGCAGTGGGGAAAGACTAGTAGGAAGCGGTCTACTCCTGCCGAAAGGGTCAAGTAATAAATGACACTTTCCAGTTTCCAGACAAAGACATTCGATTCTCTAGCAGGGAGTCATTAGTCTGAGTATGTCACAAACCATCGCAGCCTCTATCTGATTATCTAATTTATCTACCAAGCAAATATGCATCACGTTCCTTTAAGAAAACTGCACCATGCCTATATTCCTGCCTTAGCAAGAGAGTTTGGGGCAAATGCTATTGGATATCCTTGCTTGTGGCTAACAGCAGTAGCCAGGGCTGTTATCCTAGGGGTCTGGGCCAATCTAATGTCCAATTGAAAGTGGGGACTCCATGTAATATCTAAAATAACAGAGGAAATCAAGGAATGATCATGTTATTAAATTAATGACAACTGCTTTTATTCTAAAGGCAATGTAGCCTCAATGCCAGTGCCACTTCGAATAAATGCATGATTATTTTAGTATAGTCTATGGTCAATTTATTGACCCCAGGGCCAAGTGTGTAGTTGTGCCACTGGTGAACACAAATACACATACACACACACACACACACACACACACACACACACACACACACACACACACACACACAAGTTAGCCTCTTAAATGGAGCACAGGACAGCGGGATAAATTAATGACCTGAAAAAGCTGAAGAGAGGGTGGTATGCTAATATTAAGTGCAATCACACTGAACGCATGAGTTCTTTAGCTGTGGCTGTGTGTGTGTGTGTGTGTGTGTGTGTGTGTGTTTGTGTGTGAGGAGACAGCAGGACTGAGTTAATGACCTTAAAGCAGGTTTGGACACAATGGCCCCAGAACTGGGGTGGATTAGTGATTACACAGAAAGGCTCACACACATACACACACAAACTCAGTGGGGTGGTTTAGTGAACACACACACACACACACCAGTGGTGTTCAGAGTGCAGTGGGGTGGTTAATGAAGCAATGTGGTAGAGAATGAGGGTGTGAGTACTCATGGTCATGGGAACACTGGGAAGGACTAAGAGATGAATTAATGACCCAGTCTCGATGTCCGCCCCAACAGGGAGGAGAAGGAGGGAGGAGGTCTCACTGTCTGCCCCAACAGGGAGGAGAAGGAAGGAGGAGGTCTCAATGTGCTCCCCAACAGGGAATAGAAGGAAGGAGGAGGTCTCACTGTGTGCCCCAACAGAGAAGAGAAGGAGGGAGGAGGTCTCACTGTCTGCCCCAACAGGGAGGAGAAGGAGGGAGGAGGTCTCACTGTCTGCCCCAACAGGGAAGAGAAGAGAGGAGGTCTCACTGTCTGCCCACAGGGAGGAGAAGGAGGGAGGAGGTCTCACTGTCTGCCCCAACAGGGAAGAGAAGGAGGGAGGAGGTCTCACTGTGCTCCCCAACAGAGAAGAGAAGGAAGGAGGAGGTCTCAATGTCTGCCCCAACAGAGAAGAGAAGGAGAGAGGAGGTCTCACTGTGTGCCCCAACAGGGAAGAGAAGGAAGGAGGAGGTCTCAATGTCTGCCCCAACAGAGAAGAGAAGGAGAGAAGAGGTCTCACTGTCTGCCCCAACAGGGAAGAGAAGGAGGGAGGAGGTCTCACTGTGTGCCCTGACAGGGAAGAGAAGGAGAGAGGAGGACTCAATGTGCTCCCCAACAGGGAGGAGAAGGAGGGAGGAGGTCTCACTGTCAAGCCCAACAGGGAGGAGAAGGAGGGAGGAGGTCTCATTGTGTGCCCCAACAGGGAAGAGAAGGAGAGAGGAGGACTCAATGTGCTCCCCAACAGGGAGGAGAAGGAGGGAGGAGGTCTCATTGTGTGCCCCAACAGGGAAGAGAAGGAGAGAAGAGGTCTCACTGTCAAGCCCAACAGGGAGGAGAAGGAGGGAGGAGGACTCACTGTCAAGCCAAACAGGGAAGAGAAGGAGGGGGGAGGACTCAATGTGCTCCCCAACAGGGAAGAGAAGGAGAGAGGAGGTCTCACTGTGTGCCCCAACAGGGAAGAGAAGGAGAGAGGAGGTCTCACTGTGTGCCCCAACAGGGAAGAGAAGGAGAGAGGAGGTCTCACGGTGTGCCCCAACAGGGCAGAGAAGGAGAGAGGAGGTCTCACGGTGTGCCCCAACAGGGAAGAGAAGGAGAGAGGAGGTCTCACGGTGTGCCCCAACAGGGAAGTGAAGGAGAGAGGAGGTCTCACGGTGTGCCCCAACAGGGAAGAGAAGGAGAGAGGAGGTCTCACGGTGTGCCCCAACAGGGCAGAGAAGGAGAGAGGAGGTCTCACGGTGTGCCCCAACAGGGAAGTGAAGGAGAGAGGAGGTCTCACGGTGTGCCCCAACAGGGAAGTGAAGGAGAGAGGAGGTCTCACGGTGTGCCCCAACAGGGAAGAGAAGGAGAGAGGAGGTCTCACGGTGTGCCCCAACAGGGCAGAGAAGGAGAGAGGAGGTCTCACGGTGTGCCCCAACAGGGAAGAGAAGGGGGGAGTTCAACTGATGCACAGGTTTGCGACAGTTTACTGTGGTTTACTAATTGTACTAAATGGTTGGGCGCAACGACGAGCAACATTTTGCGAAAATCTTCAAAAAGTCACTGATGTGTATCAAAATCCTACCACCTTAAAAAAAAGACAGTGAGCATAGTATCCACCTTTAGATGAATGATAAGAGTGAAAAGTGGAAGAAAAAGCAATCCCCATATTTATCTGCATCTACTCAGGCTCAGATAAAAACATTACACAAATAGCTGGTGATGACACCCTCAGCTCCACCTGCACAAGCAACAAAACATTTAGCTCACCTCTGTTTCTGTGTAATTAATCGTGCTGCTGCGTTTCATGCATCTTGAACATCTTGACGGCGGAGAGAGGAGGAGAAGGAAAGAAAGGAAAGACTATATATGGGCAGTCATGGGCGTGGCACGATGCTCACAGAATTTGCTCCACGTTTAATATGAGTTGTGATTTATAAAAGGAAACCAACGTGAGACATGCATGCTCACAGTGTTCTAAATCTGAATATTTTTTCTTTTCTATACTCACTTTCAGGGTTCTGTCTGTATGCCACCTTCTGATATGAATCCTACGCACAGTTTTAAAAGTCTCTCCAGGGAAGGGATGGAAATTCATGAGTTGAATCTGTTTTAGTGTTTAGCATAGATGAGACTTTAGGCTCACAAAGAACCACTCATGTCAGTGTATTTGTCTGTGTGTGTGTGTGTGTGTGTGTGTGTGTGTGTGTGTCCATACAGAAACACACAACATCCTTTCACAAAAACACAAAACTTGCGCTGCTCTGGAAGCTCTCCCCCTTCAAAATATCAGTTTATGAATGCAAGTTTTGGACGAATAGAACCACTCTATCGTGGGGATATGCAAATACAATAAATTGCTGGCAAAGCCGACCAAGTCTGAATAAGTGTGAACAAACAAATGAAACAAACAAACAAACAAACAAACAAAAACACACATATGTCTGTTTATATTTCATCATTCTCTTGGCGCCCAATGCTTAGGGTTACAAACGTCTCCTCACACAAGTCGGCAGCAACACACAAGAAACACTGCCAACTCAGGGAACCATATTTGGTGTGTGTGTTTATGTTTGTGAGTGTGTCAGTGTGTGTGCGCATGTGTCAGGCAAACACTGCCGACTCAGGAGACCATAATTTGTGTGTCTGTGTGTGTCTGTGTGTGTGTCAGGCAAATGCCGCCAAATCAGGAGAGCTTATTTTGTTTCCTTGGTGTGCAGAGTAAAATGCAATTTACATATTGTCACATTCATAAAACAGCAAAAAGGCTTCCTGTCGCAAGTGTGTGTGTGTGCGTGTGTGTGTTTTGCCAGTACGGATGAAATCATGATATTCTCAAATGAATTCTCTTCCGCTAGTCGATCATGGCCTGAGTGCTTTAGTTTCTGCTGACTTCAGGAGATCCATTTCCCCTTCGGACTCAGAGTGTGTGTGTGTGTGTGTGTGTGTGTTATTATTCGCCTAGCTGACAGTAGCTCATCAGCTTCAAATGTGTGTGTGTGAGTGAGTAAGAGACCGAAAGAGAGAGAGAGAATGGCTGTGTACATGCGAAAAAACTGTGTGTGTGTCTGGTGTGTCTGTGTGTGTGTGTGTGTGTGTGTGCGTGTGAGTGTATGTACAAACACTGGTATTTATAATGGTTGGCATTCTCATTCACTTAGCACACAAATACCCCCAGTCCACTGTGTTGTGCTCTTGCACCTAGAGCAACCACATTTGAGGCTTAAGAGTTCCAGAAACGGATAGAACCAGCTAGAACCAGATGGAACCGATAGACTCCACATGACTGAGCTAGCTGGCAAACAGGACAAGGACCAGATGAGAGAACAATTACTAGGTGTGTATGAGTTTGTGTGTGTGTACGAGTATGCTCGTGTGCGTGTGTTTCTGTATGTGTGTGCGTGTGAGTGTGTGTGTTTGTGTGTGTGTAAACCTAAAGGAAACACCTGTCTTGTTTCAACTGATTTTCTCCCTCATCTAATTTTCCATTTGCCTCACTATAAGCCAAAACACTCCAATTTACGAACTTTAAGCCATACGTCCTGTGCAGTGCCTGAGCACTCCATCTTATTTTACAATTAACTTCTGAAAACTAAATGCAATAAGTCCTAAATAACGTGTTTTGGATGTTTGGTTATTTGCTTTGGTTTCAGTCATGGTGTCTGCAGCAGTAGCCGACATAATAATCCTGACGCAGGAGTAGTGACTGTAGCACGCTTAATCCCTAGCTAGCCAGGAAGACCACTGTGGCTTACACAGGATTTAACTCAAACTACAAGGGACAGTTTCTTACCTCTGTCATGCTCATACCTGGTGTCTAATCTTATCTACAGCTGATATACACAGAGTTTTGTCTGCTTCTGAGGAGGAACAATGGATACTAACAACCCTCATTTTCACACATCTCCACCAACTGGATTTTAATATGGTGTTTAGGTTGTCAATTGAAGCAAAAAGAAACTGAAGAAAAAACAAACAAACAAACAAGCAAATAAACAGGGTTGAAAACTTTGAGTGGACTAAGTAATGGCAGCTGGTGTGCAGCAGCAGGTTACATCAGCACACACTACATCAAGAGACTGGACTCTGGGCAGCAGGTTACATTAGTACACACTACATCAAGAGACTGGACTCTGGGCAGCAGGTTACATTAGTACACACTACATCAAGAGACTGGACTCTGGGCAGCAGGTTACATCAGCACACACTACATCAAGAGACTGGACTCTGGGCAGCAGGTTACATTAGGACACACTACATCAAGAGACTGGACTCTGGGCAGCAGGTTACATTAGTACACACTACATCAAGAGACTGGACTATGGGCAGCAGGTTACATTAGTACACACTACATCAAGAGACTGGACTCTCGGCAGCAGGTTACATTAGTACACACTACATCAAGAGACTGGACTCTGGGCAGCAGGTTACATTAGTACACACTACATCAAGAGACTGGACTATGGGCAGCAGGTTACATTAGTACACACTACATCAAGAGACTGGACTCTGGGCAGCAGGTTACATTAGTACACACTACATCAAGAGACTGGACTCTGGGCAGCAGGTTACATTAGTACACACTACATGACGAGACTGGACTATGGGCAGCAGGTTACATTAGTACACACTACATCAAGAGACTGGACTCTGGGCAGCAGGTTACATTAGTACACACTACATCAAGACACTGGACTCTGGGCTGTACACACTACATCAAGAGACTGGACTCTGGGCAGCAGGTTACATTAGTACACACTACATCAAGAGACTGGACTGGCTCTCTGTCGTGTATGCAGTTTCAAACAAGGGCAGGACTCTGAGCAGCCAAAGGCTCTCTACAGCCCCCGTCTTTGCTCTGAGAGCGATCAGATGCTCCCCGCGTCTAGGCAAGTTACAGACGGATCCGCTGGTGAACCACAAGCACACACACACACACACACACACAGGAGAGGAGGATGAGATGAAAAGAGCAGGTGTTTGTGTTTGTGTGTGTGGGAGTGAGGTGGGATGAAGCTTCACTTCATCTGCCTATTGCTCTTCTGTCTCTCTCTTTCTCTCCCTCCACTGCTTTCTTGTGTCTGTTCGTCTGTTCATCTCCACAGTAGCTTGATCATTGGTGTTCGTGGGTCAGATGATGTCAGGACCTGCTGCCACAGTCAGCAGGAGAGCCCTTGGAGCTACTAGCCAACAATCTGTCTCTCGCTCTCTGAACTTATACTGTGAGTCTATTTTCTCTCCTCCTCCGTTTTACTGCCTAAACCTTCCATCAGTCCATCCACCTCCTCCTCCCTGTCGACTTCTCCTTTTTTTTACTTTTGTTCTATCTCTCTCTATCTTTCTACCTCTCTCTCTCTACCTCTCTCTCTCTCTGCATTCCCTTCTTCCCACTCTGTAACAGTAAGAGGCTGATTTGTTTAGAGACGGTTATGTAACACTGACACACACACACACACACACACACACACACACACACACATCTCCCAGTGCCTGCACCACATAGTGTACACACGCTAAACACTTCAACGTATGTGAATATGCATATATTTCAGCATTTGTACTGTGTGTATGTGTGTGTACACTATACCTGCAGATATTTTCCACACACTCCTCAGGTGCTCTCTATCCTACTGACTGCAGCACAGACTGTTTTTTTACACCTCACACCTCTGCCCCTCCCTACACACATACACACACACACACACACACTCACACAAGCACAGATGCATGCAACCACACTCACACACAAGCACGCACAAAGGTTCTCTCAGCTCCTCCTATGCTCACGTATGAAGCTTATGAAGTTGTTGCTGGTTCCTTCCTTTAACTTGTACAAATCAACATGTGTGTACGTGCACATGTGTGTGACACACACACACACACACACACACACACACACAGTCCTTTTCTAGAAACACATTAAAGGTAGATTCTCAACCACACACACACACGCACATTCACGCACACTGCAGCCAATGATATTAAAATGCGCTGCGTTGGCAGGTACTGCACCTCACACCATCATTGAGAATGGACTCAATGACAGATGAAAGATAGATGTGTGTCATATCCCACACCTCAGCGAAGATAATCTACTCCACATCCACACACTCCTCTTCTGCATCCCATTCAGCTTTATGCTTCAACACACACACACACACACACACACACACACACACAGGCTGCATTCAGCCATTAGTTCATAGACTAGAGACAGACCCACAAATCATGTCTTTGTGGTGATGAATCTGTGTGTGTGTGTGGGTAGGTGTGCATGTTTGTGTGTGCGTGTGTGTGTGTGTGTGTGTGTGTGTGTGTGTGTGTCTATCCAGCCGTCAGCACTGCATGAAGTGCTCTCTTCTGTGCACAAATGATGAGAGTGATATGATTTCATGTGGCGCTTTACCTTATCAAGATCACAGCTATGGGGAAGTGAAGAGACCAGAGGACTGAAACAATGGTGAAAGGCCAACAGACAACAGCGAGCCAGCAAACCAAAACAAACCAGGCCGCTAATTAAGAACACTGGAGGAATCTACAGACAGTTTGGCACTAACACTTAGCAAGCAGCTAAGTTGGGCAGAAAGCAAGAGGTAAGAACAAATCAAAAAACACACACAGACACACACACACACATACATAATAAACACGCAAACACACACACACAGGAGATGACGGTGAGACAAAAGTTCAGACAGTTCACCCTCCCCTGCTTCTGCACCTGCACACACACACACACACACACACCATCACTCACTGAGTGCTGGTTAAAAGCATACGCAATGGGAAAAAATGAACAGCAACTGGAGTATTGGCGAAGTACACTGTTGTTTGCTGTGTGGGTGTGTGTTTGTGTGTGTGTGTGTGTGTGTGTGCGAATGTGTGTCTGTCACAGAGAGAGACTTGCTGTCTGTGTGTCGGAGGAAATGTTTGGAGGCCAAATTAAATGTAGAGATTAATGAGGGAAGCGTACCGGATTGATCGCCCCCAAATCTTAGTGGTAATTGCATTTCTTTTTCTTTTTCTTCTTCCTCTAGACAGCACCCACACACACACACTCCCTGACACAGACACACACACACACACACACACACACACACACACACACACGACACACGCTCTTGCTGAACATTTCCTGCCAATGTATGTGTGCTACTGTGAGGCTGAGAGATGAAGCACTTTCTCATAGAGTACTCATCTCACACGTTTCACACATTTCACACTAGACTAGACTGATCCTAAACACCTAGACTAGACTCTTCTTAAACACTTAGACTAGACACTAGACTCTTCCTGAACACTTAGACTGGATTTATCCTAAACACCCATACTCGACTCATCCTAAAAACTTAGACTAGACTCATCCTAACTACCTAGACTAGACACTCGACTCATCCTGAACACCTAGATTAGACTCATCCTAAACACTTAGACTAGACTCATCCTATACACCTAAGACTAGACTCATCCTAAACACCTAAACTAGACTGATCTTAAACACTTAGACTAGACTGATTCTAAACACAGACTAGGCTCATCCTAAACACTTAGACTAGACTCATCTCAGCAGTCTTGCTACCTGCAGCAGGAAAGGGAAAGAGTACTGAGTGTAAATCTGAGTGACTAGCGGCAGTGAGTATGGATCTAAGTGTCTAGTGGCAGTGAGTATGGGTCTGAGTATGGATCTACGTATGGGTCTGAGTATGGATCCGCTGCTTAGTGCACTCGATTGCAAACTGACCAGCCAGTGCCCAACTGACCAATCTGCACACATGGTATGAGAGTGTGGTCAGTGATTAGCTGATTGACTGACGAGTGTCTAATGGTCATGCAGAATGCCAGCCATCTGTGGAAACTAATTCCATTTTCAGAACATCACTGCACACACACGCGCACGCGCACACACACACACACACACACACACACACACACACACACACAAACACACACACAGAAAGAATCACCTCTGGTGTCAACAGCACATAAACGTCCGAAACGATTAATGTGTCACACTCCACTTCCTGCCTCTGTTCCTGCTTCTGGGGAACGGTTGGTCTCCCACAGTCGGCCATCTCTCTCTCTCTCTCTCTCTCTCTCTCTCTCTCTCTTATATCACTCACTCTAATACTCTCTCTGTATATTTGCATAACACATTCTTTCTCTTTCACTCTAACTCTCTTGAACGTGAGTTGCCAGCAAAGAGCAGAGGCATAGATGAGAAGTCTTAGAAGACATACAAGAGAAAGCAACACAATCACATCAGTTCCCTCTGTCAGAGCCAGCGGAGCATGGAAAGGTTTGATATCCCCTACCGTCATTGGGACTGCTGCTTATCAGACATCAGACACACACAAGAAACACCAACACACACACACACACACACACACACATACTTATTCTAAGTCCAAGTGATTGGAATGACTTGGGGCTAATATTGCAACCCAAAATAGTCTCCATAAAACCTATTATCTGCCTGACAGCCAAGTTCCCTGTTTAGAGAGGAGTTAGGATGCTTTGTCTTGGGGCACTGTGTAACATAACATAATATACAATATTGGGCCTGAGTTCATACATTGGAAGTAAATACACCAGTCAATGCCACTGACAGGTCTACGGTCAGTTTAGTGTGTTCTCACAAAACAAGTGATACCTACATCAGTAACATTGGCAAACGGACTCAGGAGATAAGGGCATTCAAACTGTCATGATTTCTAAAACTGGGCAAAGGAAGCAATGAGAAATAAGGCAGTGAAGTTTACAACCACAGTTATGCTATGGGGAGGGGAGAGGCTGTTACGTCTCTGTCTACTTCCTGTCAAACTTTCAGCTACTCCTAGCACCCCGGCCTAACAAATCACTCAGCTAAGCAACCTGCTGGCATGTAGCCCATGCTTACATTGACTGAAATACTGCAAATGGTTAACTTAACATGAATGTGAATTATCGATAGAGCTGGTGATGGTGGTGGCATTAGCTGTGTTGTTACCAAACGCTATGCATGCTATCTGTATGCTAACGTTATGTATGCTAGCTGCATGCTAATGTTATGTGTGCTAGCTGTGTGCTAACGTTATGTGTGCTAACTGCATGCTAATGTTATGTGTGCTAGCTGTGTGCTAACGTTATGTGTGCTAGCTGTATTCACTTGATTTATGGCTGCTTTTCACATCCCTCTGACTGCAAGTTAACAACATTGGACAACTAGTTAGTTTTGTTTGCCATATTGCCAATATCCCTTGACTTGTAGCTCACTTGTGTTTTCTAAGGTTTTCTACAGCGAACTTCTACCTGTGCTTGCCAAAGCAACTGTAAAACCCTCAGTAGCGCTAACAAAACTATGAAGCCAAAGCTAGTGTGACGCTAACATAAATGCACCTCCTCAATGAAAGCATTTTTAGACAGTATAAGGAATGAATTTTAACACAGTTCACCCATAATGTGAAAGTGTAGGCGTTATACTGGTTTCCTGTGTTTTAAACTCCAATTGGAGGGTTGCACTCGTGATATGTCATCACCATGTCCAGCCCAAAACCCGGTCATCCTGGGTCGGACAGTTCACACAGCATCCACTCCTGCTATAAGTGTAGGGTGTGAGGAGGATCAAGTGGACACTCGACCCCATGTGAATGGTACAGGCGTCCAGTGAAATCCAGGTAATAATAAAAATTCAGACCACAAGAAAATTCCTCCTCATCATTAAACAAACAGCAATAAAACAGCACTGAACTGGATTACAACTACAGGGAAAGCTGGTATCCCTTGACTTTGCTGACCATTCAGTCTCCCACTCCATGTACAGAAATGCTGCTGTAGGGGAGGACATTCTCTGCTTCACTGTTAAGGCCAGATTACAGGTGTTACATTTTCATGCTCATGTATGCATTTAGCAGACACTTTTATCCAAAGCGACTCACAAAAGAGGATAACATTCAAGCTACAACACAATGAAAGAAAGTAACAAAGGGTGCATATTGCAAAAACAGAGACAGCTGGTCCTGGAGGTAGGATGTGTCTTTGATCTGTATATGAACATGGCATTTTATGATAAGATGACCAAGAATCAGCCCCTTCTTGCAAAGATCAGTGACTTAGGATTTGCATGTAAGTTGGTAGTTTTGATATTTGGCAGCCTAGGACATGTCCACAAATCAACCATTAGTGGGTTAAGACTGGCAGGGCTGGCTAAAGGGAAATCTAAACCACATGCAAATTTCTGCTCTGTATCAGCGGTAATAGCCTTGCTGTGTGGCGCAGCCGATGTTTTTTGTACCCATGAGTGCCAAAGCTGTATTTCACCTCTGAAAATAGTTGAGTCCTGCAAATAATATGATTGCTGGGTTCAAATAAAGAATTTGTGTGTGTGTGTGTGTGTGTGTGTGTGAGAGAGAGTAGTACAAACACTTGGGAGAGAGTATGTGTGTGTGTGTGTGGATAGTACACACACTTGTGAGTGTGTGTGTGTCTGTGGATAGCACAGACTTGTGGACTTCTGGATAATACACACAACAGTGTGTGTGAGTGTGTGTGTGTGTGTGTGTGCGCAGAACACACACTGGCTATTACACATGTGGGCTCAGCAGATAAAGCATGCTATCAAGAAGAGTTTGGTTTATTTATTTTGCTGGTTAACTGTAGGATGAAACAGCCATCTGATGAGGTTACTAATTAACATTGCAGGCTACAGTAATTGGCCCAAGCTGGACATACACTGATAAACAGACAGTATTATAATGAGAGAGAGAGAGAGAAAGAAGGGGAGGGGCGGTAGGTGGAGAGAGGGAGAGGGAGAGGGAGTGTGTGTGTGTGTGTGTGTATGTGTGAGAGGCCAGATTATTTACACAATGCTCACGGTGGAGGGGAATGACACCTGATTTTAACATCTCAGCAAAGATGCAGCACCGACACACTGACGTTAGGGACACTATGGATGCAGCACCGACACACTGACGTTAGGGACACTATGGATGCAGCACCGACACACTGACGTTAGGGACACTATGGATGCAGCACCGACACACTGACGTTAGGGACACTATGGATGCAGCACCGACACGCTGACGTTAGGGACACTATGGATGCAGCACCGACACGCTGACGTTAGGGACACTATGGATGCAGCACCGACACGCTGACGTTAGGGACACTATGGATGCAGCACCGACACGCTGACGTTAGGGACACTATGGATGCAGCACCGACACGCTGACGTTAGGGACACTATGGATGCAGCACCGACACACTGACGTTAGGGACACTATGGATGCAGCACCGACACACTGACGTTAGGGACACTATGGATGCAGCACCGACACACTGACGTTAGAGACCCTATGGATGCAGCACCGACACACTGACGTTAGGGACACTATGGATGCAGCACCGACACACTGACGTTAGAGACCCTATGGATGCAGCACCGACACGCTGACGTTAGGGACACTATGGATGCAGCACCGACACGCTGACGTTAGGGACACTATGGATGCAGCACCGACACACTGACGTTAGGGACACTATGGATGCAGCACCGACACACTGACGTTAGGGACACTATGGATGCAGCACCGACACACTGACGTTAGGGACACTATGGATGCAGCACCGACACGCTGACGTTAGGGACACTATGGATGCAGCACCGACACGCTGACGTTAGGGACACTATGGATGCAGCACCGACACACTGACGTTAGGGACACTATGGATGCAGCACCGACACACTGACGTTAGGGACACTATGGATGCAGCACCGACACACTGACGTTAGGGACACTATGGGCATCCTTCCCGAATGTGGGACAGGTGTCCACAGGGACATGGGTTTGAATCCAGCCCACAGACATTTCCAGATATAACCCATCTCTCCACTGTCCTGTTTCAATCTCTCTCTCTCTCTCTCTCCCTCACACACACACACACACACACACACAAACACACACACACCTTCTTGTTTCTCTCCTGCTATCCTGTATGAATCAAAATTATGAAAAAATATGCTTCAAAAATAAAGGAAAGGAAAGGAAACAAGAGGCACTCTGGTGCCGCGCAGTGAAACAGGATTCACTTCTGATTGTGCATCAGTGAAGCAGGATTCACTTCTGATTGTGCATCAGTGAAGCAGGATTCACTTCTGATTGTGCATCAGTGAAGCAGGATTCACTTCTGATTGTGCATCAGTGAAACAGGATTCACTTCTGATTGTGCATCAGTGAAACAGGATTCACTTCTGATTGTTCATCAGCTCCACTCGCCGGCCGCTGTAAGTAGATATGGATTTTATCAGTGTGTGCTTCAGCACATTCTCATTTACACTGAATGGGCGTGTCAGAAATGGCGTGAATCCTATTCTCTGAGATGCATCGTTCCTGTAAGGTGGAAAGGTTACAGTTGCCGGGCAGGAAGGTGCGGTAACCACAGAAAGATTTTATTAGTGTAGTGAGAGGCTCAACACATTCCTATTTACACCACACACACACGCTCACACACACACGCTCACATACACACAGCCAAGCTGTTCATTCCTTCCCCACAATGACAATTAGGCAAAGTGATCCGTCTTCTGAAGTGTGGGGTGGAATAGGAGGTGGTGTATGTGTGTGTGTGTGTGTGTGTGAGAGAGACACTAAGCACATTGTGGCATTTGGCAGCTCCTGACGTTACATGGTTACGTGAGGAGAGGCTTCCAGCAGAAATGAAGACAAGTTAGCTGTGCACGCATACACATTCAGACACACACACACACACACACACACACACACATCCTGCAGACTGAGTGATCAGTCCCCCTCTCCTATCATCCTCATTTCTCAAATGTCACCTGTGCCACTTTTGCTCTGAGGTGTGTGTGTGTGTGTGTGTGTGTGCCTGTTCTGCTCTGAGGCGACCCATTTCCCGTCAGTGTTTCCCCTGCCGCCATTTTCTAACAGCTGTTGCCACAGCAGCCAAACCAAGCCTCCCCTTCACATCCTCCCGACTCACACCAGCAGCTTGGAGCAATGTACAATGAGCTCTCTTCAACAGACCAGACGAACACTCCAACAGCTCACGTGACAGCATAATGGTGTGTGTGTGTGTGTGTGTGTGTGTGTGCTTGTGTGTTTTATCGGTCCTTGGTCTATCACACTCTAATGCAATCATAGGAAGAGCGGACAGGCTCTGTATCCATGCAGCTGCACTAAAGGAGGTGATGCTCTCAGTTTCAGAAAGTTGATCAACTTGTTTCAGAATTTTGTTTTTCTCATTCACACACTGAGTTGTAGCAGAGCTGCGTCTGTGTTGCTAAAAGCCCCAGACCTGTACTTGTAGGTGTATTTGTAGTTGTGTTTATAGTTCCCGTTCCTCAAACTTTCCCTTTTCCCCTTCAGTCATCAACACTAATCAAAGAGAAGACCCACAAATCTCCCCTAAACATGCATGGAAACGCTAGTGAGCTCTGTACACTGATGCTTCCAGTGCCTGATATACAGTGTCAGTACATGGACCTATGCAGTATTCTCCTGCTCATTGGAGGAAGTCAAAGAGCAACACACACACACACACACACACACACACACACACAGAGAGAGAGAAAGAGAGAAAAGAGTGGCTCCTCCTAGACCTCTACACACACTCACACACACACACACACAATTCCTAAGCCAAGGAGACAGGGCTCAAAGTGGGTAAGTACAGCTTATTAACGCACAATTGTGCATCTCCATCAATACATAAACACTCCGGGTGGGCCCATCTGTCCAGAAAGAAACACACACACACACACACACACAACATTGCAGAAGACCCAGCAAGGCTGGAATGGGCAGAGTGAGAGAGCTGGGCAAATGTGCAATCCTGAGGGACCAATAAGCACCTTATCAAATACTGCCCCCTGTGGTCAGGAGGATTACTAATGAAGCACACCGCTGGTTCCTTGTGGCTGTTAGCCATGTGTTTGAAGAGAGCCTGCAGCATGAGGCACACACACAGAGAAACACACACCCTTCTGCGTGAGGCATTACGCCCCGAAGAAAACACACGCCTGCCCAACATCTGTTCCCTGACGTGAGCCATACATTAACGTCTCCGACAGGCAGCGGGGGGTGGAACAGCCCTATGAAAGGGGAGCGACATAAACATACACTCAATACATACACACACACACACACACACATTCACCCTTAGGAGGGAGATATTGACTGAGGGCCTGTCTGTGTGTGCATGCACTTTCTTTTCTTTACCCTCTTACCTTACCTTCTCTCCTTCCATCCCGTCAAACCCTCTATCAGTTTTATGTGGTGTGTGTGTGTGTGTGTGTGTGTGTGTGTCATTCCCTTATTTGTGGAATGAAAGAAGGTGATGTCCTGGGAGGAGTCAAGGTTTGAGGCTAAGTGGTTAGCATTGCAAACACACGCACAAGCACATGCTCACACACACACACACACACACACACACACTCACACTCCACATAAAACTGATAGAGGGTTTGACAGGGAGAAAGGAAGAGAGAGAGAGGACGATAGAGAAAGAATGAGAGAAGGATGGAAAGAGAGAAGGTATGGTATGAGGGTAAAGAAAAGAAAGTGTGTGCACATACACACATATCTTAGAGAGTGTCATGGCATCAGTCCCACAAGGCACATCATGAGAATATAACACATACATAGCAGAACGACACAGAGCAGAGAGTCAGACCAACCACACACACACACACACACACACACACACACACACACACACACCTACCGGTGAGGAGCAGCTAGTGAAGGATAGGTAGGGTGGAGAATATTTGGATCATTACTTTCCCATCCCTTCCCAGAATGCACTACAAAGGCTTCATCCCTTCCCAGAATGCACTACAAAGGCTTCCACTGCAATCATAGGAGAAACGGGGAAGCACAGCAATAGCCCAGACAGCCAAGCTACCTTTGATATTTAAAGCAGAGGCTTTTATTCTTGTTTTCTTTTCTTTACTTTATTTTGCGGGCCTCCTTTTAGAGATTCCTCAAAATACTGTAGGGTGTTTTTTTGGGGCTTGAGAAGCCACAAAGAGAGGGGAGCTTGTGTTTGCCACCTCCAGAGATTTGCCTTGTGCTTTTCAGAGCGAATCCTTTGCCACTTTTAAAACTAAACTTTTGTACTGTGAAATGAGAGACGTTGCAGGCACACTGTCTAGACTCAGAGAGAGAGAGAGAGATTTTACATTTTTCCTCTCCCTCAGAGCAGAAGGCTGATCCCTGGTCTGACCCAATCAAAGAGTGACTTGCAATGACCTCATTCAAAGAGCCTGAGACATCATTTAAAAGCGTTCCAACTTGTATTAAATCCGACTTTTCTTTAAAAAACAGATTGCAAGAATCTTTCCACTAGGGCTCTCATTAGTATCTGGCTCTATTGTTATTAAGATGTAGTAGCATGGTCATGACCTTTGCTGAAGTGTGTGTGTCAGGCAATGTTATTAACATGTAGTCACCCTGTTATAACTAATACATTAAATGACATCATATATGCACAGCTAAAAAGAAGAGCTTCTTGTTACTGTTGTTATTTTTAAAGTTATATGATTAATGCAGCAGTGGCTTATAACTAAAACAGCTTACAAAGGCAGTGAGGGATACACACACACACACACACACACACACACACACACACACACACACGCGCGCGCGCGCGCGCGCACGCACGCACACATGCACACACGCACACACCTTCACACACCTTCTTTCTCTCACATACACACCCCACTCATACCTTCTCACTCAAAGACTCTCATATACCAACATAATCATCATCTCTCTCTCTCTGTCACACACACACACACACACACACACACACACACACAGACACAGATAGAGACATGCACACATACATATGCACACACACACACAGAGACACACACACAGAACGAAAGCTGTCTGACCCAATAATAGCACATAATCCAGAGGTCTTTTCCTCTGGGGGGATTCACAGCCGTTAATTAACACTAGCTGTAAATAGTCTGCAGAAGTTCAGTCTAAAAATCAACTCTAATTAAGTTAGCCTTTTTACAGAAGCTGCAGAATTCTTGTATATGTATACAGCATTTGCAGCTATAAAAGCAGATGCTGCCTCAGTAAGTCTGAGACTCACAGCCTGCTCAGTGCTTCACAGACAGACAGAGTGCATCACCATCTCCATATTGTTACACACACCACACACACACACAAATCACACACTGAATATGGGCCCATTACAAAGGTTCAAAGGCCAGGCTTATCTGCTCTTTGTGGTGAATGTGATGCCCTGTTGTGGAGATGGACAAACTCTTATGTGGTTTCATTGTCTCTGTTAGGTGGATACAACAGCAGATGTGAGTCAAAGGTCAAGTTGCAGAATTCTAGAGCATTATTTGTGCAGCATATCTGAGGTCAGGCTTGAGCTGACTGCACTCCTTAAAGGCCAGTAATGTATGTTTGTCACTGTTTTTAAAGGCCAGTAATGTATGTTTGTCACAATTTTTCTCTTTCTCTGACCCTCTTCTTTTCTTATGATTCTTTTCTTGTTTGTTAATGTGATGGCGTTCATGTCAGGGATTTTTTTGTTTGTTTTGCTTACTTCCAAAACTCAAAATGAACTCAAAGTAAAAAAAAAAAAATATATATATATATATATATATATATATATATATATAATATTATATATATATATATATCCCACAAACTGAAAAGCATAGAGGATAGCCAGCAAAAGCATGTTACTTTTTCAAAATGCTTAGTTTACATCTCTAAAGCAAATGCCAAGAAAAGTTCCTGTCCCATGAACATGATTGTCAAAATGATGTCATGTGGTCAAGGGACTGTGGAATTAATAAATGCACGCCTAATAATAAACTGCATATGCCTGCTAAAGCGCTTTTACATCCAGGCCTTTTGTTTCTGCACTGCAATATGCAACTGATAATGTGGATAAAAAATCCAAGCAGAGTATTCTGTTTGTTGGGAGCCATAAGACAGCAATGTGAAGAGATCAGTTCTAAGAGATCAGTTCTAAGAGATCAGTTCTGAGAGATCAGTTCTAAGCCATGCTGTGATTTGGAGGTTGAAGTGGTAGTTTTGAAATTTTCAGTTCTAGTAAGAATCCAGGCTTGACACTCAGCACCAAAAAATCAGCTAAAATAATCCTACATCAAGCCAGGGACACATCGGCTCAGTTGAAGACGAAAGGGCTGCAGTGAAATCTAGACTGGTTTCGTTCTCCTCAAAATATAATCAACAGTTTATCTTTAGATACATGAGCAACTAAGACATAAACACAGTTGCTCCTTTTTCTTCAATCCCTTACCAAGAAGACCCTCTGAAACTCATGAATGAAACCATGTCATTCACAAACCTTGGTGTGATTCCTTCACTGCATCACAGCATCTTGTCACATGAACTTAGCTATAGTTAGCCGGTCCACAGTGCCAAAAAACAAACTATTAACATGACATCTTTTAGCTTACAATGGCCTTTCCTGCTTGTCTGTGGCATTACATGGTAGGTCTCGGTCACCTCAGTGCTTTCTCCTTTAATTTCTCCCCATAAAACAAAGTTCTCTGCAATGGTCATCACTTCATCATTCTCTTGCCATGACTGTTCAGATCCACTCAGGAAAACGACCAGGCTAGATAGCTAGCCGAATAGATAGCTATTAATGAGCTAATATTAACTTTCTAGCAAACGTTACTGTAGAATAACTGCAAAGTTATTCTGATTTTCTCACTTGTTTCTGTCAGGTCAATGAAGGTAGTACGTGATAGGCCTCTGCTCGTGTCAGTCATGGTCAACACATAACTGTAACCAACTACACACAGCAGCACACATTTACATTTACATTTAGGCATTTAGCAGACGCTTTTATCCAAAGCGACTTACAAAAGAGGATAACATTCAAGCTACAACACAATGAAAGAACTAACAAGGAGTGCATATTGCTAACATAGAATCTGCACTATTTTAAGATGAAAGTGCAATAGTGTAACGCAGTGTAGAGAAATTAAATTATTAAGTGCATTCTCAAAATTTATGACAGGAGATATTCTTGGAAGAGCTGAGTCTTCACGAGTTTCTTGAAGGTGGAGAGGGTATCAGTTGATCTGGTAGCACTTGGGAGGTCATTCCACCAGCGCGGAACCAGATATGAGAAGAGTCTGGACCGACCTGCACAAGGTGTTGGCCGTGCTAGAAAACGTTCCTTAGAGGAGCATAGCGGTCGTCGGGTGACATAGGGCTTCAGAAGAGTATTCAAGTAGATGGGAGCAGAGCCATCATTTACCCTGTAGGCCACCATAAGTGCCTTGAATTTAATGCGAGCAGCCAAGGGCAACCAGTGAAGTTCAATGAACAGAGGTCTGAACCAGGAGCTGGGTTGCATGTTGGGTTAGGTACGGCCTGATCTTCCTTATGTTGAATAGGGAAAAACGGCACGACCAAGCCACAGAGGCAACGTGATCTGCAAAGGTAAGTTGGTCATCAATCATGACACCTAGGTTTCTTGCCACTTTGGTGGGAGAAACAGACAGGGAGTCGATCTTGATACTGATGTTGTGATGTATGGCTTGTTTGGCTGGGAGGACCAGTAGTTCAATTTTGGAGAAATTTAGCTGGAGGTGATATTCTTTCATCCATGCAGATATATCAGAGAGACAGTCTGAGATCCGTGTTGACACCGTGGAGTCATCAGGTGGAAAGGACAGATAGAGCTGGGTATCATCAGCATAGCAGTGGTAAGAGAAGCCATGGGAGTGGATGATTGAGCCCAGCGAGGTGATGTACAGGGCGAAGAGAAGGGGCCCCAGCACAGATCCTTGGGATACTCCTGTGAGTTGGTGAAGTGCCGATGTCTGTCCTAGCCATGATACGTTGAACGACCGTCCAGTCAGATAGGACTTGAACCAGGAGTGCGCTGTGCCATCAATACCAATGTTGGTCAACTTGTCCAGTAGGATGCTGTGGTTGACCGTGTCAAATGCTGCTGATAGGTCCAGCAGGATGAGCACTGAGGACTGACCTGCCGCTCTGGCCTCTCTTAATGCTTCCGTCACAGACAGAAGCGCCGTTTCAGTGGAGTGGCCACTTCTTAAACCGGATTGATTGGAGTCGAGGAGGTTGTTCTGAGTGAGAAATCCTGTGACCTGTTTAAAGACAGCTCGTTCAAGGGCTTTGGAAAGGAAGGGGAGAAGAGAGACAGGCCGGTAGTTCTCCACTTGAGTGGGAGCAAGGAATGGTTTTTTGAGCAGCGGTGTTACCTGGGCTTGTTTGGGAAATGTACCCCTAGTTAGTGAAGCATTGACCACATGTGTGGTTGCTGTCACAATGGTGGGGCTTATGGCCTGAAGGAGGGTTGTTGGGATAGGGTCCAGAAGACAAGAGGTAGGCCGGCTGTCTGTGAGAAGCTTAGACACCTCTGCCTTGGAGAGAGGAGTGAAAGAAGAAAAGGAAGCAGTTGGTTTAGAGAGGCTAGGAGAAGGAACCTCTGTAGATTAGTTTGAGAACTGACTACTAATAGCTGCAACTTTGTTAGTGAAGAATGCAGCAAAAGTGTCAGCTGTGAGGTTAGTTGGAGGAGGTGGAGGAGGTGGGTTTAGTAAAGATTTAAAGGTGGAAAAGAGCTTCTTGGTGTCCGTGGTGTTGTTAATCTTGTCGTGATAGAAAGCCTTTTTCGCAGCAGTGACACTGGATGAGAAGGAAGATAGTAATACTTGGAATTGTGTTAGATCGGCCGAATTCTTAGTTTTGTGCCATTTCCTTTCAGCAGGTCTGAGGTTAGTGCGCATTGACCGAAGTGAGTCATTAAGCCACGCATGAGACTGAGTGGGTCGTGCAGGTCTGGTAGACAGAGGGCACACACAATCCAAGCAGGATCTCAGCGTAGAACAGAGTGACTCTGTGGCATCATCAACCTCAAAAGAAGAGAAACTTCTAGACTGTGGTAGAGCAGACGCCACCAAGGAGGAAAGTGAGTAGGAGATAGATTCCGGAGATTGCGACGGACAGAGACAGAGGGAGTAGGAGCAGATGGTTGTTGACAGAGGGAAACCTTGAACTGAATAAAGTAATGGTCAGATAGATGTAGAGGAGTAACTGTCTGTGAAGTAGCGGCGCACTTCCTGGTGAAAATGAGATCAAGTTCCTTACCGGCTTTGTGAGTCGGAGGGCTGTGAACCCGCTGTAGCTCAAAGGAGTCCACCAGAGATAGGAATTCTGCAGAACCTGGATGGTCTAAGTGGATGTTCATATCACCGAGAACAAGCAGAGTGTCAAGTTTCTCAATGAAATTGCCCATTTGACCTGGAGGACGATAGATAACACACAGATATATTTTGACCAGTGCCGTTACCAAGATGGCATGGTATTCAAAGGAGCTGTATGTGACAGATGGTACCAGTTGAGTATATTTCCATTTGTCTGATATTAACAGCCCCATACCATCCCCTCTCCTGGATGGGCGGGAGGTGTGGGAAAAAGCATAGTTGGTGGAGAGTGCAGCGGGAGTGGCAGTGTTTTCTGGTTTGATCCAGGTCTTGGTGAGAGCCAGAATGTCCATAGAAAGATGGTTTGCATAAGCTGAAATGAAGTCTGCTTTGTTCACTGCAGCCTGACAGTTCCACAAACCTACGGTGAAGGAGTTGTTCGTGGATGACGAGTCATGATGTCTAGAGCGGAGATTTGCAAGGATCCGTTTCCTTTTGTGGAAGCGGAATCTGCGACGACTGGAGACAACTGGAATGGACTAAAGACACATTGTGGCAAGATGAAGTTTGCATAGAAGATTAAGTTACAGAGAATAGGACATGGGGATTAGTTAGGACGGTGTCCTTGCTCGGTGGACACGCGCAGGTAGACACGCTCGTCTTTACCCCAGTCGGTCTTAAAGACACGCGCAGGTAGACACGCTCGTCTTTACCCCAGTCAGTCTTCACACAAGGGGGGCTGAACAAAAGGGCTGGCGCTTCCGCTGACACTTCAGTGTCACTCCTGCTAATACGAACAATGATTGACACCCGGCTGAGACCGCCCACCAAGAGTCAGACAGAAACAATAGGCCTGATAGGAGTGGCCAACGACCAATTGATCTCTGATGACCCAGCTGTGCTAGTACTTCACACCTTCTGATGGCTTGTAGGTGTATTACAAATCAGGTGGTTCCCCACAAGACAGGTAATCCAAAGCAGCTTCCAAGTTAGCAAAAATAAGCACAGAACTAAATAAGCAGACACTCACTTACTTCCTGTGTGTGTAGCTCCAGCACACTGTATCAGAGGTTGGACTTACTTGCCATAAGAGTCCATTTAAACTCAGAAATTCACAGACTGCGGGGTGTCTGTGTGACTATACCTCAGAGGCTATTAAACGCAATACCTATTGTACCTTAATGATATTCAGATCATGCATCCACTCTTGCCACTGAGCCAGGCACTTGCAAACCTGAGCCAAATGGTCTCATTCAAATTCATTGTAAATGTGCTGGTTACTGTTGCAACAGTCGACTTCACTCATCCAATGTGACATGCTGAGTAGGTGACAAACAGGACGTGACACATGCCTAGGGGCACTGGGAGGCGGAGCCTAATGAGGCAACCATAAAAGATAACTTGGAGGACTGGATCTGTAATTGGTTGTGACAGGCATCCGAACTTCTAACTCTAAATGTGTGTGTGTGTGTGTGTGTGTGTGTGTGTGTGCGTGTGTGTGTGTGTGCGTGTATGTGTGTGTTTGTGAGATTGCCGTCCAAACGTGCGTGCTCACACACACTAAATGCTCACCTGGGAGAGGAGTTGGTGGGCTAGAAAACATCAAGTTGACACGCCCGTCAGACTAGCCTTTCCTCACACAAACTCACTTTAAACACTCCACAGCACACACACACACACACACACACAACATACTTTCCAACCACTCTTCATCAACTTCCAACCACACACACACCACATATTTGGACTTCTCTCCTCATGTTATCCATTAATGCTGTCCACTCTGGAGGAGGAGAGGAGAGGAGAGGAGAAGAGAGGGGAGGGGAGGGGAGGGAAGAGGAGGGGAGAAGAGAGGAGAGGAGAGGAGGGGAGAGGAGGGAAGAGTAGGGGAAAGGAGAGGAGGGGAGAGGAGAGGGAACGCCGTGCAGGGCTGCTGTGTTCAGATGTTGGCTGCATACAGCAAGGAATTTGGGGATTAAGGAATTAAGGGGTGTTATCACAGAGATGTTGGTCTCAGACAGGGCACACATCAATAAGGGTGGAGCGGAAACACAGACGCACAGAGATGAGCCCACACCAGACGGGCAGACGGACAGGTTAGCAGATGAGCATCACACGGCAAAGCCAAGCTGGACTAAAAAGGCCAAAGACAACACTCACAGAGTGTGTGTGTGTGTGTGTGTGTGTGTGTGTGTGTGTGTGTGTGTGTGTGCAGATAAACTCATCCATCAACAGGAATGCCTCCTCTGTACATGCCTGAGTAAATTTAGTGCTCAGCTACCACACCTACACACACACACATACACACACACACAGACACACACACACAAAATACATATGGATGCACATGTAACAGACATCCATACAAACAGACGCACACATACACACACACACACACACAGGGTGTGTTTTGTGATATTTGCGTGTCACAGTGAGTGCAATGGGAATCCATCAGGGGAGGGCAGCAGTAGCAGCAGTGTGTGTGTGTGTGTGTGTGTGTGTGTGTGTGTGGAGACAGCAGCAGCACATCCTTCCTGCAGAGCACCTGTGATGAGAGCAGCAGCCCAAAACATATGACCCAGCACTACTACTGCTCCTCAGAGATGGAGAGAGAGAGAGAGAGAGAGAGAGAGAGAGAGAGATGTACTGCAGGAGGAGAGACAAAAAGAGAAAGGGGGGGGTAGGTTGGGGGATTTGAAAGAGGGGAGTGCAGAAGGAAATGAAATTGTGTGTAGGGGTGAGAGAGAGAGAGAGAGGTAAGAGAAAAGACAGACATGCAGATAGAAAGAGAGAAACACCAATCAGATGGACACACAGATAGACAGAAACAGACAGACAGACAGACAGACAGACAGAAACAGACAGACAGACAGACAGACAGACAGACAGACAGAAACAGACAGACAGACAGAAACAGACAGACAGACAGACAGAAACAGAGTGCAATCCAGAGACAGAAGAAATAAGGATAATGAGAGGAGGAGGAAAGAGGAGAAAGAGAACAGCAAAGAAATTGGAAGAGAGACAGACAGACAGACAGAGGGACAGACAGAGAGACAGACAGACAGGAGAAAAAGCCGAGGAAGGGAGGAGAACAGGGAACTTGAGAGAGTGGGGGAGAGAGAGAGAAAGAGACAGAGTTCAAGAGGGAGGGACAGAGAGAGAGAAAGTGTGTGGAGAGCAGAGGAAGAGTGTGTGTGTGTGTGTGTGTGTGTGTTTGGAGGAGAGGAGAGAGAAAGAGACAGAGTTGAAGAGGGGGGACAGATAGAGGAAAGTGGTGTGGAGAAGCAGAGGAAGAGTGTGTGTGTGTGTGTGTGTGTGTTTGGAGGAGAGGAGAGAGAAAGAGACAGAGTTGAAGAGGGAGGGACAGAGAGAGAGGAAGTGTGTGTGTGTGTGTGTGTTTGGAGGAGTGGAGAGAGAAGAGAAAGAGCAGATTCCAGCAGGGATGTTTCTGTTGTTGTGTGATTGGAGGGACTGTGGCTCCACCGCCGCCCTGATCCTCTCTGCCTGCCTGCTCCACGCCACTCCATGCCCGCTCCCCTCTGGCCAGACTTCACACGCTGCTCTGCCGCGGCATCGCCACGGCAACTGTGCCAGCGCTGTGCGGCACCTCCCCTGGGCGGCAGCGGCTTTGGGTGGCACGGGTGGTGCGCCCAGTTTTAATTAAGCAGTACGCCTCCACACCCCACCCAACTCATAAACCTGCCCCTCCACCCCTTGACTGCGTGCACGTGTGTATGTATGTGTGTGTGTGTGTGTGTGTGTATTTTAAACCAATACAAAAGAATGCTCATGGGCATCAGCTGTGTGGTTGAGGAAGTAGACGCTAGCAATCCTGCTAGTGTGTGTGTGTGTGTGTGTGTGTGTGTGTGTGTGTGTGTGTGTGTGTGTGTGTGTGTGTGTGGATGGTGGCAATCCTTCTGTAGATACTAGTTCCACATGTGTTTGTTACCAACGCATCACTGCCAAAACAATAGGCCAAAGCCAATGACAAGACAGCTTGGCAGACCCACAAAAGCAACAGGACAATCAGGCTGGAGCTTTCACCCTCTAAACAAGCAGCCCATTAAACAACAATACAAACAACAAAACCAACAACACAAACAAATAAACATAATAAAATAAATAAACAAACAAAAAAAACAAACAAAAGCAATCAGCAGGGCCAGGATGAGCTCATTATCCTCCTAAAGAGATCTCTGGAAATTAGACAAGTAGCAAGTACAAGTACAAGTAGCAAGAAATTCCCTATCTGAATATCTTCTTAATGTTTAATATGTGCAAAGAGCAAATCTGTAAAACACATGCAGAATAGGCTTTTGTTTGTGTGTATGTGTGTGTGTGTGTGTGTGTGTGTGTGTAATTAGAGGGGCAGTATGAGACAATGTGTGTGTGTGTGTGTGTGTGTGTAATTAGAGGGGCAGTATGAGACAATGTGTGTGTGTGTGTGTGTGTGTGTGTGTGCGTAATTAGAGGGGCAGTATGAGACAATGTGTGTGTGTGTGTGTGTGTGTGTTTAAATGCAGATGACCTGTGGTCATAGTTTGATGTATTCTGTGGGGATATTGATTGCTAGTCCAGGTCAGCATAAATGATGGTTTATGAAGCCCACTCATCACAGATGCTAAACACACAGTAGCTAACATGACTGCTACTCCCAGAGTCATGGCAACGCACAGCAATTATGACAACATGAACCACCACAAAAAATCACTCCATCACTACAACAGGCCCCTCTCCACCTCAAAGAGCTGCTGATAGCCTCTTAAACATTTCTTCTAGAAAACTCTGAAGACTGAAGAAACAAAACATGACAAGTACATAAACACTTGAGTAAACACTTTTTCTCAGTACGTCACTAGTGTCCTGAGTGACTGATCGTGTGTACAGGGCTCCTGACAGCCGTGCAGTGCCAGTGGAAAGATCGGATGCTGCAGTGAGTGATCGTGTGGTACAGGGTTCTTGATAGAAGAATATATGGTGCAAATGGGAAGATCAGCTGTAGTGGGAGGAGGTCGAAATGAAACGCTGGAATATTCCGCTGCCACTAGCTAATGTCTACGAACACACACAGTCTCTCATCGGTGCCCCTCTCTATCAGACACCCTCCGCACAGGAAGTGGATCTCTCTCTTCACTTCCTGTCTTATTTATGTGCACAGGACAAGTTAATTGCAAGTTCATCAATCACTTGGAGAGAGCTTCCTCTTGTTGCCAATGGTGGGGGTGAGGGTGGGGGGGGGGTGGGGGGGGGCAAGCACAATTATCCCGCTGATGTATGATTCCCCCAGTCATCCTCCTCACCGCACTCAGCATCCGTTGCCATGGCACCCACCCACCCAGCCCCGTGCCGCCAGAGGTGACGTCTTTGGAATGCGAGTGTGAAAACAGAAGTGAGAGAAATGTGAGGCCTTGTCTGTACAGCTTCATGAGGTTAGAAGACAGACACACACACACACACACACACACACACACACACACACACAAAGAAAAAGAAATGCCAAAGAAAAAAAATGATCTTTTCACTTTGAGAAAAGCAAACCACAGTCCACGTTCTGAGCAACTGAGGCCATTCTGAGCCACACAGTATGTGAAGTCAATTTCCCCTTGGTGCTCTGGGTTTGCTGTCTATTGAAACGATTGTGAGAATGTGGCAAAAGAGGTTGTGTAAAGCACAGTTCATGCAGCATTTGTGAGTCTAGGATGAAAAGCTTCCCCTCGGTGGACCTCTCTTTCTTGCCTAAATTCAAAAGACTGTGAGAATTCTGTCGAGCTGGCCGGGATCATGACACCAGCAGCCAGAGACAGAGGTGCTCTGTGTCACTGGGAACATAAAGACTCGATACATTCTCACTGAGTCACCTGCTTTTTGTTTTTTTTTTTTAATACTGGGACAACCCACAAGCACACGACACAATGGAGGCCCAAGCCCGAGATGAAAGGTCAGCTCCGTGTCTAAAATCTTCTCAGACAGGCAGTTCCTAGTGAATAATGTCAGAGCACCTTCAGTAGGGCTGGGCAGGAGACTTGTTCACTATGGTCATGAACACACGGAGGACTCCTCTGTCTGAGCTGTTAACACACACATACAAGGGACTCTCTGAGCTGTTAACACACACACAGAGGACTCCTCTGTCTGAGCTGGGAGCTGAGTTAGCTCTGAGGCTGCCGGTAATGAAACAGTCTTATGGCACCAGCAGTCAGACAGAGAGCGCCGCGGACATGTTCCCTGTCTCAGGGAACAAGAAGAGGAGTGCTGTAGAGGAGCACGGTGAGAGCAGTCAGCTCCCTGAGTACCTGCACAGAAGTGTGTGTGTGTGTGTGTGTGCTTGTGTGCGTGTGTGTGTGATTGGCTCAGGTTTTCTGGACTCCTATAACGGCCGCCCCCTCGGGGAGGTGGGCTGTGCCACGTTATAAAAGTCATGATGAGCGAGGCAGATGTTCCCCAGCACGCACGCACACACACACACACACACACACACACAAAACGCTGCCAACAGCCAACATACAGCAGGCTACTTACCACTGGATCCAGGCTCCAGGAGAGTGTGTCAAAGAGAGCCTCTTGCCAAAGAGACAAGGGCAGAGAGAAAGGAAGGGAGGGGAGAGAGAGAGAGAGAAAGAGAGAGAGGGAAAGAGAGAGAGGGAGGGAGGGAGGGGGGAGAGAGAGAGAGAGAGAGAAAGAGAGAGAGGGAAAGAGAGAGGGAGGGAGGGAGGGGGGGGAGAGAGAGAGGAGAGAGAGAGAGAGAGGAAAGAGAGAGGGAAGAAGAGGGAGGGAGGGAGGGAGGGGGGAGAGAGAGAGAGAGAGAGAGAGAGAGAGAGAGGGAAAGGAGAGGGAGGGAGAGAGAGAGAGAGAGAGGGAAAGAGAGAGGGAGCAACAAAGGTTGAAAAATGGAGGGAGCTATAGATAAAAAAAGTACAACGACAAAAATAATTAAAAAAAACTAATTTCATTAATGCTTTTGCAATATTGTATTTAGATTCATGCCAATAAAGCTTTTTGAAATAGGAACTGAAATAAAAAGGAGATAGAGAACAGCTGATTGGAAAAGAGAGAAAGGAAGGGGGGAGGAGAGAGAGATAGAGAAATAGAGTCAGTCTATGAGGATGCACTATGACGGAGCTGTCAGCTTGCATTATTGATACGGCTAAATGCAATTTGGTGTGCTCACCACGGCCTGCCTTAAAAACAAATCTAATTCCAGCATCACAGTATGGCCAATTTGGTGCCATCACTCTTATCGGCCGTCAGCAGTTACAACGGTTTAGGCTTCCCTTCAATAATTGATTTGTCAGTATTTATGGGGCTCCCACGCCATTGCAGATGGAGCTCCTCACCAAGCAGCTCGCTCATGAATAAATGCACAAAGGCGGGAGGGGGGGGTGACAGTAATGACCATTCGTTAAGACAACACAGGGCCGCTAATACCCCCGGGGAAGCAACGGTGCGATTGCCGTCATCAGTTCATCTCAGGCATTGTATGAAGCCGATAGATCCGCTCGCGAGGCCACGGCAGTAGCCAGCAATGGCAATCTAAGGCTCATATCTGCGTTATGTCAACGTTTTTTTCATGTTTCTACATAGCACTGCCATGCAGGATGGCGCGGAGAGGTGCACAGCTAATAATTGAATTTGTGACACTGTCTTTGGCCACTGCAGTTGTTTAATTCAAAGGCAGGCAGATATGCCACGTAGCGACTGCCACTAAGCTGTTTCAGTTTGCAGGGAAACAAATAGGATTTCATATCAGCAATTACAGGGACAGAGTGAGAAAGAGAGAGGAAGGGAGAGAGAGAGAGAGAGATGGGGGGGTGAAGAAAGAGAGAGAGATAGAGAGATGCTCGGCTCTGCTTCACTACACTGGCTGGTCTGTGTGACAAATTCAGAGAGAGTGAGAGAGAGAGATGGGGGGGATGAAGAGAGAGAGAGAGAGAGAGAGAGAAAGAGATGCTCGGCTCTGCTTCACTACACTGGCTGGTCTGTGTGACAAATTTAGAGAGAGTGAGAGAGAGAGATGGGGGGATGAAGAGAGAGAGAGAGAGAGAGAGAGAAAGAGATGCTCTGCTCTGCTTCACTACACTGGCTGGTCTGTGTGACAAATTCAGCAGATTTGCTGCATATAGATCATGCATTACAATCAGCTCTCTGACATACCTAAAGAATAAATCACACACACACACACACACACACACAGAGAAATCTTTTTTTAATGTAAATTTGAATACCACCGTACCTGACTGAAATCAATGTTCAGATGTTTACAGCTATCAGCCTAACAACCAAACTTGCAGTATTTAGAAACACTAATATCAGCCTACCAACTAACAGTATCAGACGAGCGTCACTTAAAGGCAGAATGGCAGCTTAACAAGCTACAATCAAGTGTCGAGAGGAGAAAATGGCGGAGGGAGACATTAATATCACAGACGCCATTTTGACAAGCTCATTTAACCTCTCATTAGAGGAGCGTGGATATCGGCGTCTCCACGGCTCCCCCTGCAGTCAGTGAGGGTTATCGGGGAGGCAGCACGGGGTCATGATCAATTCCAAAAACAGTGGCCCACACAGGTGATGCGGCATCCATTTTAATTACCACTGGCAGTGCCACTCTACCCCCAGCAGTGAGGGTTCAGAGGAGGGCTAATGAGAGGGGGACTGCAATTACTGATCCCATGGATGGGGGGGGGGGGGGGGGGGGGGGGGGGCACTTTGAATCATAGCTGTACCATCTTTCTCTCCATCTCTCTCTCTCTCTCTACCGCTTTTTTCTCTCCCTCTGTTCCATCATTCTCCCCATTAGTCTGTGGAAATGTCTTGGACCCGGGTATGTTGAGTAGTCTAAACTGTTCTGACTGGACTCCTATAGGCCTAGAGGATGATATTTTACTTGCTTGCTACTTGCCACTCTATGGACAATTTGCATAATTTGGACATGAAGTACATTTCCCATTGAAATGAATGGAATTCTGGTGGATTTTGGAGGAAAATGTGTACAAGTAGTACATTTGGGTCTGAAGCATGGAGGGGAAACTGATTTCACCACACGTCCCATGTACTTTCTGAAAGTGTACACCCTCAGGATGTGACATAACATGCCATGATATGACAGTGAGGCTTGTCCCACCCTCCACATTACAATAAAGCTCATAATTAAGACATTTGGTGTTTGCAAGTTGGGCTGTTTTTGGTGACATTTAGGCCAGTAGCATTTAGGGAACACATATTAGACCCCGTAACCCGTATATTTTCTGATACGACCTCTAGCATTTGAGCTAGAATAGAACAGTTACAGGCCCACCCCCACTTTATTTTAAAGCCCATTTTGGGGGAAAATTCTCATTTCTCACACAAAACAGTCTGTGGAATGCAGGTAAAAGTAATTAATTAACCCCCATAAGTAAAATCTTTTTTGAAAGCAGAGGACCTCATTATATCAGTAAACATAAACTGAGACAATTCCCACCCCCTCTCCCTTTGCTACCCATGCATAGGTCATTGAGGACTAGTGACTTTGGAGTAGAGCCAATACATTTGGACCTTAGACAACAAGGGGAAACTAATCTACCCCTTAAGTCACAAAATATAAACTGAGACAGGTCTGCACAGATTTTTCTTCTTTCAAAGTTCACAAAGACTGAAAATGAACAATTTTCCATATGTTTAACCCTATTTTTACACTGTTAGACTTTTCTGTAATTTCTACAGTATTTTACAACATATTAAACAGTGTAATAAAGTTTTGTTTGTTTTTGAAGTAAATAAGTATAGTCTATAGTTGCCATTGCATTCTGTGAATTCTGGTTGACAGTTTTTTTCTTGTTGTTTTGTTTTGTTTTTTTCAAAATTGCAGTAAAACAGTAAAATATATATTATATATGTATATATATATTTTTTTTTTTTTTTTTTTTTTCCCAGTGTCTTACTGCAATTTCAAAAAAAAACAAAAACAAGTAACTGCTGCAGCAACTCAGACACAATAGGATGACTGCAGAAGCTTCAGAAAGAGTAGGGCCTAGGGGGGGGGAGATTTTCACTACAAATAATAAGAAACTAAACCAAAAGGTAACCTTTAATTATAAGGAATCTGAAATTCAAAATTCCATCATATTACTGTTCAACACAGCCTAGACTATAGGTCAGTTGTGACGTTAGCAAATGTATAAAGTGCAGTTTATACATATAAGCTAAAGTTTGCCTGACAATGTCCAAAATGAGTAACAGTACTCCTGAAGATGAAGCACTTTTCAAATGGAAAATCCATCTTCAATTTGACAGCTGGAAGTGCCCAAATAATTTTGATCTTTATTTTAACATTCAACATTAGCAGCTAACATTCAGTGCTCGCAATGTTAGGGTGAGTGTGTGATTGTATGTGGTCAAATGTTGTATGACTGAATCATGGTTATTAATGAATTACAAATGGAATCTTACAAATGGACTTGATCTCTTAGATCAACTTTCTAAGTCAGCTGGAAGGTAAATTACAGCATTTCAGGATTTCAGTAATTAATTAGCTTAAAATTCTAATCATACAAATTGCCCAAAGTACTTGCACTTTTTGCAACCAAGTTTCATTCACAAGGCCTACGGACGCCCTTTCCTGTAAGACAAATTCAGTCTACTCAACATTTCTGGGTCTACTATAGGGCCCTATGGAACCTTTGCTAGACTACATCTCCCTTCTCTCATTTTTGTGCCTCTTTGTACATCCTCTCTCTATCTCTCTCCATGCCCTATTCTGACCATCTCTCTCTCTCTCTCTCTCTCTCTTTTTCTCTTTCTGCGGGCATTCTGCTGGTGTGTTTTCACTGCCAACAGAGATGTCTCTACACGGCATCTGTTGTGGATGACAACATGACTGAGAGGCCTTCTTAAGTCAACTGCCAGAGTTTTCCAGAGAGTGTCTGCTCAGAGGCGCGCACACACACACACACACACACACACACACACACACAGACACACAGACACACACGCACATGCGCACATGCGCACACACACGCGCACACACACACAGCAGGCACACTGTTTGCAAGTTGGTCTCTGTCAACAAATAGACACAGTAGAGTAAGAAAAGCAAATGCAAGACGACACAGTCACAGTGATTTTTGGTCTAGTGATTCATATATATTAACATCACAGTGATTAATATACAGTATATTAATATCACAGTGATTTGTAGTCTAATAGTGCGTATGAGTCAGACACAATGGGCTCACAATGGGCTTCACTTATAGGTTTGATATAATATCATATCATGCAATATTAGCAGCACATCCATGTGTTTGTATTTGCACTACGACTTTGTTCTCCTTCATTTGCTATGTGTGTGTGAGAGGATTACTTTTGATTATGCATCTTCCCATTCGAGACTTGTAGAGAGTGACCGTGTCTTAATAACACAAAGCATTAATGTATTCATCGCCCCGTTCAAGACTTGTAGAGAGTGACCGTGTCTTAATAACACAAAGCATTAATGTATTCATCGCCCCGTTCAAGACTTGTAGAGAGTGACCGTGTCTTAATAACACAAAGCATTAATGTATTCATCGCCCCGTTCAAGACTTGTAGAGAGTGACCGTGTCTTAATAACACAAAGCATTAATGTATTCATCGCCCCGTTCAAGACTTGTAGGGAGTGACCGTGTCTTAATAACACAAAGCATTCATGTATTCATCGCCCCGTTCAAGACTTGTAGGGAGTGACCGTGTCTTAATAACACAAAGCATTCATGTACTAATGTATTCATCGCCCCGTTCAAGACTTGTAGGGAGTGACCGTGTCTTAATAACACAAAGCATTCATGTACTAATGTATTCATCGCCCCGTTCAAGACTTGTAGGGAGTGACCGTGTCTTAATAACACAAAGCATTCATGTACTAATGTATTCATCGTCCTGTTCAAGCCCTGTGGGGAGTGACCGTGTCTTAATAACACAAAGCATTCATGTATTCATTGCCCCGTTCATTTACATTTACATTTAGGCATTTAGCAGACGCTTTTATCCAAAGCCTCTTACAACTTTGTCAACTACCAATTGTTCAGTCCAGTCTCCCCTAGAGCAACTGAGGGTTAAGTGCCTTGCTCAAGGGCACAACGGTGGTGGCTGGGATTCGAACCCACATCTTTTTCAGGCTACCTGCACGCTAGCCAGGTTCCTTAACCACTACGCTACCACCGCCCCCGTTCAAGCCTTGTGGGAAGTGACCGTGTCTTAATAACACAAAGCATTCATGTATTCATCGTCCTGTTCAAGCCTTGTGGGGAGTGACCGTGTCTTAATAACACAAACCATTCATGTACTAATGTATTCATCGTCCTGTTCAAGCCCTGTGGGGAGTGACCGTGTCTTAATAACACAAAGCATTCATGTATTCATTGTCCCGTTCAAGCCTTGTGGGGAGTGACTGTGTCTTAATGAATATAATCTCCTGCACATGAGCTCACACAATGCAGTCGTTGGCATCATCTCCTGTGCTGCAGTCATTCTGGCTCCTGTTCACCCAGTCCTTGAGTTCATGAAGACGGTCGACTGGAAGCCCCCCTTTTTTGCTATCCAGTGTGTTCTGTGTTCTAATGTTTCGCCCCATCGATTGACGGGCCTAATAAGTATGAATGCGTTAGCATGTTTAGCACAACCACATGATGGGCGCCAGCACCACAGAGCCCAGGATCGTTCTCCTCTGGGAGAATACACCACCTCAGCCTCAGTCTTACAATGTCTTCTGC
>PYXC01000771.1:145000-147500 GCA_015244755.2 Tenualosa ilisha
TTTAGAGAGGGAGAGAGAGAGATGAAGAGAGATGGAGACAACGCCCAGAAGGAGTCAAACACATTTTGTTTTCCACAGTGCACTGAAAGTGCAGCTGTTGCACAAACACAGGGCAACTGAGCCACTGATCCAGCAACAGTGTGAGGGTGGGAGAGGAGGGGGGGGGGGGGGGGGGGGGGGGAGGAGGAGGAGGTGGAGGAGGAGGTGGAGGAGAAGGAGGAGGAGGAGGAGGAGGAGGAGGGGGAGGAGCACTTAAAAGAGCCCCCAGCAATCCCATGAATCCCCAAACCAGCGAAAAACAAAACCCCCCCAAAGACCCCGAGACAAGATCAGTCATCTGATAAACAAGTGAGTCACTCTTGTCTGCTGCTGCTGCTGCAGCCTTATGGAACAGTCAGCTTCCATGAGCCGCATGTCTGTCTGTCTGTCTGTCTGTCTAGCTGTCTGTCTGGCTGGCTGGCTGGCTGGGTGTCTGTCTGTCTGTCTGGCAGTGAGGGGTTGTTTGGACGAAACCTTGGCTTTTGTCTTCCTCTCCATCTCTCTTTTGAGCTGAACCAGACAGGCTTAGGAGCTCACGTACAGCTGTGGCCATCTGTGTGTGTGTGTGTGTGTGTGTGTGTGTGTGTGTGTGTTGTTTTGTTAGCCTGGCTTTCTTCTTCTGCTCCTTCTTCATCGTGCCTGTCAGACAGTCAAACAGTAGAGCAGAGCAGACACCACAGCACAGCACACCACAGCACAGCACATCAGAAAAACAGAACCAAACGCTTTGGAACTTTTTGCCCCATTGTTACATCATTACTACGGCAACGGAGTGACAGCCTGCAACACAGATGCTCTGGGGAAGAGACGAGACAAGACAAGCCTTAACTCAGCAGATATAAAATGTCACAGCCAGAAGAGAAAGAAGGCTCTGGTCAGCTTACACTTGGTCAGATGGTAAACCACGTGGAGCTCAGGGGAAAGGGCTCTTTAACCAAATATCCAGCAAAAAGGCTCTTTAACCAAATATCCAGCAAAGGCTCTTTAACCAAATATCCAGCAAAAGGGCTCTTTAACCAAATATCCAGCAAAAAGGCTCTTTAACCAAATATCCAGCAAAAGGGCTCTTTAACCAAATATCCAGCAAAAGGGCTCTTTAACCAAATATCCAACAAAAGGGCTCTTTAACCAAATATCCAGCAAAAGGGCTCTTTAACCAAATATCCAGCTGGATTTGAGCAACTTTCTCCATTCAGCACGATCAACAAAAAGAACACAAAAGAAGCCTCTGACACCTCAAACCGATTGTTGATTTCATTCATTACATAAGTGTTTGACACTAGGCTGCCCTTGTTTTTTTGATGTGGTATCGGTGTTTGGTAGAGAGAGAGAGAGAGAGAAAGAGAGAGAGAAAGAAAGAGTGTGTCTATGTGTGTTCTTACTAAAGCATCGTATAGGCTTGCGTGCGTGGGTGTGTGGAGATTGTCATCAGGCCTTACCTTCCTTGCAGTACTTCCCCTTGAAGCGGGTGTGTGAGCAGTCGCAGTGGACCTCTCCGAACTGGATGGAGCAGAAGCCTCCGTTGAGGCAGGGGTTCTGTTTGGTGCACAGGTAATCCAGGTCGCTCTGGATGCCCTGGCTGTTGAGCAGCGTGGGAGGCATCTCACCCACCTTCAGGTTGGAGATGAGGCCAGGAAGGGCGGCTCGTACTTCACCGTGCTGGAGGTCAGCGCCGAGAGGCGCACGTCCGGCGGGATGCCACCCACGAACAGGTCACTGACCACCGCCATCTCCTTGCGTTTGGAGCGCACCTCCGCCACCTTGGTCTCGCCATCCACCATCAGCATGGTCTCGCGGTAGTTACGCGTGAGCAGCACCATATGCCAGCGGTCGTCGTTGACACGCGTCTCCATCTGGACGCTGGACGGCTCGGCGCAGTGGATGGCGAATCGCAGCTGCAGGTGCCCGCCGGCGATCAGCAGCTCCAGGAAGTCGCAGTTGCCGCCGTCGTCCAGGTAGAGCACCACCGCCTTGCTCACGTTGGTCTTCAGGGTGAAGCTCAGCTCACCCACCGCGCCAGCCTCCCAGCGGGCATAACGAGCCCACTGGCCCGGGGCACCGCCAAACTCGATCGCCCGCGCCGACAGCATCAGCACGCCCAGCAGCGCCAGGAGGGAGGAACACCTCCACCCGACACACACACTCCACTCCATGCTCTTGTTTAATGCCCAAGTCCCAACCTTTTCACTGATACGCACTGTCTGATTGTGCGTGTGCGTGTGTGTGTGTGTCTGTATGTCTGTCGGCTCAGCTCAGATTAGTCACCCCCCCGGTACACTCAACACTTGCTGCGTTGAGTCTTTTTTTGTGTGTGTGTGGGTTGTGTGTGAGTCCTTGTTTGTTTTGATTTTGATATTTATTTTGTTTGTTTTGGTTGAGCAGCTGGGAGTAGAGAAAGCTGCTGATTCCTCACATGCACAGATGAGTCCACCGTTTGAGTTTGTGCATGTGTGTGTGAGAG
>PYXC01000771.1:150000-157500 GCA_015244755.2 Tenualosa ilisha
CTCTCTCTTTATGAATTAAGCAATAGATCAGGGCTGTGTTGATGTATGAGCTTCTTGCACGCGGAATATGAAGCAGTGGGCCATAACGAGACATACATCGTCACGGCAACAGCATGGAATTCTGGGGCTTGGGCTTCCGTGGAGCGTCCACTGATCCAACGTTTATCTGCATGGTGTATAAATGATTTTGTGTTTGTGACATTAATATCTTTATTTTGTATAATTTGGAAATCACTTGACTGTCTAAAGAAATAAGTGCACTGTGTGAAAATTGCATTGAAAGATCTATAACACGTCTCACAATATTTCTCAATTAACCAGGCCTGTTTTTGCTCAGAATTAATGATTAGCTGTCGGTGACTGAGAAGCATCTTTATTCTCCATTTAATTTCTACCTGAGGAGGCACTTCCAAATGATACGCCATGACAACAAGAACCAATTGATGGATAATCACTTCATTCTTTCGATGGTCCAGAATTAACTGAGAAATCACATTCCGTAGAAGACCATAGTTTATCAAAATTACAGATGCCATATAACAGAGAGAGACAAGACATCTGTGTCAGTGAGATTGGCTATTAATTTGTCTTACTGAAGGGCAGAGAGGGGCCCCAGCGCTGGGGGCCCCAGGGGGGAGGCAGGAAACAATGGGACATGCTGTTGCCCAGACTTTGCGCTTCCTGGACTAATAGCGTCATTGTTGGAGACACCCCAGTGGCCGCTTCTGTCCTCACCTGGTGTCACACTGCATAACAAGATGCATATGTCAAGATGTGCCGCCACAGGTTGCTTTGTTGAATGTGAATGTGTGTGTGTGTGTGTGTGTGTGTGTGTGTGTGTGTGTGTGTGTGAGTGTGTGTGTGTGTGTGTCAAACAGATTGTGTTTGTGTGTTGTTCTGTATTGGTGTGTTGAAATGTGGTTGGTGGTGCTTTGTGTGTGTGTACGTGCATGTGTGTGTATGTGCGTGTGTGTGTGTGTGTGTGTGTGTGTGTGACAAAGTGCACGAATGACCAGGTGTCTGTACATAAAAGGGTTCATACATCCATGCCTCAGAGTATTTGTTATTTGAAACACTGTGTGTGTTTTAAAAGTGTGTGAATACACAGTGTGTGACATGCATTGCAGAGACATTTCCCCCTAAAATAACACTTTTGCATGACTGCATGCTTGGGGTTGCTTTTATGCCAGATGTGATTTTCCCTGCGGTCCAGACTATTTCCTTTTTTAGGACATCTCCACTAGAAAAGCTGACCAGCGGCACACATTCAGGCTTTGTTTATTTATTTATTTATTTGTATGTTTGTTTGTTTGTTTGTTGGTTTGTTTGTTGTGTTGTTTATTTTTGCCTTCCGTTGTTTCCCTTCTATAATTACAACTGATGTTTGCCGCCTTTTCTGTCACCCGTCCTCGCCTCCCCTACAGCTAGGGGCCCTACATAGAAGGACAGCTGGGTAGGAGGTGTCAGGCCACGCACGATTTGTGCAAACACACACACACAAACACACACAGAAGGCAAAGCACCTTGCTGTCCATATCCTTTGCCTTGTTCACAAGGGTAGTCTCTCTCTCTCTCTCTCTCTCTCTCTCTCTCTCTCTCTCTCTCTCACACACACACACACACACACACACACATACACACACACACTGTGACACACCTCTCTGTGTGAATTCTTTGCCCCACCTTGTTCACACACACCCAGGCAGTCACTGCCAAGTTCCTGTTGTTACTAACTCTCCTCTGATGCATGCTCTTTATTTGAACTCTATGATGACACAGCGTCCAGGCACCTGTTTTGCTCTCCTGGGTTGCTACAGGATCTAAGAGAAGATGGGATGTTGTTACCCCTTATCTATCTCCATGGTGACACAGCATCCATGTGTTTGTTTTGCTCCACTTGGTTGCTATTGTCTGAGAAAAGATGGGATGGTGTTACCCTTTATATATCGCCATGGTGACAGAGCATCCATGCATCTGCCTGTTTTCTCTCCTTACTGATAGTCACTCACTCTAGCCCCCTTCTCCATAGCCTGTAATTTGTCTATAACATGCCTATAATATGTCTATACATAACATGCCTGTATGTGTATAATAATAGTATTATTACATAGCAATAGTAGCATTGTGTATCATTTCAACACCCACACTCTTGTCTGCTGTACTCCACTGTCTTTCTGACCAAGGCTAGCTTGGAGGGGAGCTTGGTTCTTGCTATTAGGCTCAAAATAACGCTGCCTTGTCTAACCTCCACCCCAAATCCCTAAGCCTTGAACCCTCTAAGACTTTACTGACATCAGTAAAGCAGTAAGGTCACTGAAGTGTATGAGATTCTGCCTGTGTGCCCCATGTCTGAACCATTCTCAGGATGCCCCACAGTGCCAGCCCCTGAGGGTGCCATGTTAAAGCAGAGCCACTGTCACTCAAGGTAACTGCATCCCAGTGCCATGGCCCAGTCACTCTGGCCAGCAAAAGGGGAGCTGGCATAATAAAGCGGTGTGCAATAAGCCTATTATGTGTCTGGGTTCAGGACCGACTGTCTCCTGCTCATGTGACACTTTATCTGAACCCAGCAATCAGCCTTTGCCAGGGTCGAGCCCAAGCAATACTATCTGTCATCACCACACCCCAAACCTTAGCCCTTGCCCCGGTCGAGCCCAAGCAATACTGTCTGTCGTCACCACAACACCCCAGACATTGGTCCTCATCCCAGTCAGGCCCATACAGTAGTGTGGGCAGCACCTCAGACCTCAGCCCTGGTCCCAGTCGGGGCCATACAATACTGTCTGTTGTTACCACATCCCATGTGATACAACATACACCAAACTGGGGTTCAGGGACCCCCAGGGGTCTGCAGCACATGCACCATGAAAAGGTTTGCTATTGACTATAAGCTTGTCTTATGGGGAGAAAAACACTAGAGATCAGTATAGAGCTCAATCGCATTGTTATGTTATACTCATTATCCCCACCAGAAATACATTAGTGACAAATTTACTGGTTAACTGGTTCTCTGGCTCTTCTTCCTACAGTAAACCCCCATCCTCTCGTCCCCTTGCCCCCTGACCCTGATGACCCTGATGTCCTTCTGCCCCCTTGGTTTGGCACCGCGCCAGCGGCTAGGGGGCATTCATAGGACTGGAGGGCTTTAAACTGGCATTATACTGTTGCAATTTGCACTTCAGCACCCATTCACAGCGGGATAAAACTGCTGAGGGATTCTATTGAAAGCACTTATGGCAAGCCAATAGGCAATTCCTATTCAAAGCCAATCAAGTTCACATTCCTAGGGCAGCATACTAGTCTATGGGGGCATCACATTACACCAAATCTACTTAAATTGCTGCCATTACCCTGGTGGTACTAGCACCATGGACAGCTCCTAGATCCAGCTCTTACTAATACCATGGACAGCGACTATTAAGCCTTAGGCATTCATGTGCCAGCCAATGGGCAATGAGCACCTCAGTTACCTAAGCATGCCATTAGAGTGGCATCATCTGCACTTCAGCGCCATGGACAGCTCAAGTCGAAGCATGCTGCAAATGAAAAGGTTTAAATTAGGCTGTTCCTAGGTCAGCCAGAACTGAACATATATTGGCATGAGGCCAACAGGAATATCAATGAGGAATAGCACCACTGGGAATTATCAGTATTGGAAATTTTAATAGGATTTTTTAATATTAGGAATATTACTAATAGGAATTATTTAAGTGGTGTTTTGCCCTCTAAGTCACTGCGCACGCACACACACACACACAAACACACACACACACACAGAGGGGCGGGGCCATAGAGCAGTTATGTGCTCACACATAGCAGTTGTGTAAGCTGTCACACACAGATGTGTGAGCTGTGTGTGAGCTGTCAGCTTGAAGCAGCTGCACTTTGACAATTGATCAAAAATGCACGCAGAGACACTTTTAATATCTTGCAGGTTGGGAAGAGCTTCTGTGTTTGCATGTGCGTCTCTGTTTGTGTGTGTGTGTGTGTGTGTGTGTTCAAGTGTGCATGTGAGTCTGTCTGTTTAGATGTGAGTCTGTCTGTTTAGGTGTGCGTGTGTGTGGGTGTGTGTGTTTAAGTGTGTATGTGCATGTGTGTGTGTAGGTTAAGACTGACATATTGTGAAGGTAAGTGGCAGTGAGAAGGAAAGACTTTAGATGCTTGTGAGGGACACTTAACCAGACACACACACGTCAAACAGCAACAAGTCAAGCTGGAGACAGAAGTGCCAAATAGGAAAATAAACAGACATACACACGCGCACACACACACACACACACACACACACACACACAACACACACACACACACACACACACACACAAACACATACACACACACACACACACACACACACACACACACTCACACACAACCAAAAATAAAAACATTCACTAGGACGGAATATGAAAAATCCCAAAGCAATCATCAGAATCACTGGATTCAATCCACCACCTGGTAAATTACCAAAGAGTTTCTGTATTTTGACACTGATATCAAATTTCCCCTTCACTCCACTATCCCACAGTCCTCTGCGAGACCTGAGTGCTGAACTGCACTGTGGGATGCTGGAGGACTAACTGGTAAACAGGCCTGATGATGGTCAATAAAGAGAGAGAGAGGGAAAGATAGAGAGAGAGAGAGAGAGAGAAGGGGGGGTGTTTTTCACCCCCCTCAACTGTGCCTCTCCACACACTTTCCATCATTCTCCTTTACACACATTAGCATGCGTGCACACACACACTCACACACACACACACACACACACACACACACACACACACAGACACACACACACACTTCCTTCCTATTTGGTTTTCTTTTTCTTTGTAGTTTCTTCCAATTCATCAGGCCAATTCACCCTTCTCTGTGTGAGCGGTCGCTCTGGATGCGGAGGCGATGTGGCCCGATCGCCTTTGCCATGCGGAGAGTCAATCGATGGCCATCATTTTTCTCTCTCTGCCCCATCGCCATGGCGATCTCTCAGGCCGAGGGCACCCCACCAGCACGGAGGCTATTTCAAGCAAAGCCTCTGAGGAGATCAATGCACTCCCTGAGCGAGGGAGGAGTGATGGAGGAGTGTGTGTGTGTATGTGTGTGTGTGTGTGTGTGTGTGTGTGTGCTTCAATCTCGCCCTGTCAAGGACATCTGGAAGAGATAGTGAGGAGGAGAAGAAGCTGCTGACGCCTCGCCACTATCGGAGGAAACATCACAAACTGCCCTCCAACTCACACACAGTGGGCGGCCAATCAAGAGAGGCTCAGGTTCGTGTGAAAAACAAAATGGCCGACTGGAGCAGGGAGGACACTTTCAGACACTGAGAGAAGAAGAGAGAGAGAGAGGGAGGGAGGGAGAGAGAGAGAGAGGAGAGAGGGAGGGAGAGAGGGGGGAGGGGGGGATGAGAGTAGGAGGAAATAGAGTCATGGAATGATAGAGAAAGCAGCAGGAAAAAACATGTTAGAGTGACAGACAGACAGACAGACAGACAGACAGATAGACAGACAGATAGACAGACAGACAGATAGACAGACAGATAGACAGACAGACAAAAAGGAAGAAAAAGAGGTAAAGATGGAATTCAATGAAGAAGAAAGATTAAAAAAAAAAACAGGCTGGGAAAAAGGGTGCTGGCAAACCTGTGTGTGTGTGTGTGTGTGTGTGTGTGTGTGTGTGTGTGTGTGTGTGTGTGTGTGTGTGTGTGTGTGTGTGTGCGTGCGTGCGTGCGTGCGTGCGTGCGTGCGTGCGTGCGTGCGTGCGTGCGTGTGTGTGTGGTGGGGTGGGTGGGCACAGCAAGAAGGAGAAGATGGAGGGAGAAGCACAAAAAGCAAGAAAATAACAGCAAGTAGGAATCAAGGTGGAGGAGTGTGTGTGTGTGTGCGTGTGTGCGTTTGTGTGTGTGGGAGTCAAGGGTGAAGCAGTGTGAGTGTGTGTGTGTGTGTGAGTCAAGGGTGAAGGAGTGTGAGTGTGTGTGTGTGGGAGTAAAGGGTGGAGGAGTGTGTGTGGAGGTTTGGGGGGGGTCAAGGAGACGTGTGCAGGTGGAGGAATGGAAAGAACTGAGACTCCTCACCCCATCACATCACCCCATCATCACATCAAAGGCACTTAACGCCTGAGCAGAGCCATCTATCCCCCACCCCTCCTCGCGCACACACACACGCACACACACACACTCCACCACCCCCAGTCCCCTCATTACGTTCTGAGTGAGGCCCATTACCCAAATCGTGCGATGACTCACGCGTTGGCAGTTTAATGTGTCAATCACTTACGGCGGGAAAGAAAGAGCACCAAGATGGTTTTATTGCCGCTGTGCTGCTCTGCGCTGCTCGACGCCATCGCCACCGCCTAACACCTTCGCCTCCTCGCCTCTTCTCTGCTCGACGCCGCTTGCTGCTCCATTCTTTCTCCTAACGGCTTCAGGGACATATCCCCATCTCCGCAACACACACACACACACACACACACACACACACACTCACTAGCCCTCACACACAGGGAGCCATCTTGGCTTCCATATACCTCTGCAACCATTCATGCTATTCAATTTCAATCTTTCGCAGAGCAAAAAGGCATTTTCCCTGACAGTCTCCACACACACACACACACACACACACACACACACACACACAACACACAGTAGCCATCACACAAACAGGGAGGCATTTTCCCTGACAACCTCCACACAGGCACACACACAAAGGCACACACACACACACACACACACACACACTAGCCGAGACACAAACAGGGAGAAATTTTCCCTGACAACCTCTCTCATGCCTCCTCTCTTGCTTTTCTCATCTCCTATTAAATATAAAGCGTCTCCTCCTGCACAGAAACATAAAGCTTCTCCTCCTGCACAGAAACATAAAGCTTCTCCTCCTGCACAGAAACATAAAGCTTCTCCTCCTGCACAGAAATATAAATCATCTCCTCCTGCACAGAAACATAAAAGCTTCTTCTCCTCCTGCACAGAAATATAAAGCTTCTCCTCCTGCACAGAATTATAAAGCTTCTCCTCCTGCACAGAAACATAAAGCTTCTCCTCCTGCACAGAAACATAAAAGCTTCTTCTCCTCCTGTACAGAAACATAAAGCTTCTCCTCCTGCACAGAAACATAAAGCTTCTCCTCCTGCACAGAATTATAAAGCTTCTCCTCCTGCACGGGAATATAAAAGCTTCTCCTCCTGCACAGAAATATAAAAGCTTCTTCTCCTCCTGAACAGAAACATAAAGTTTCTCCTACCGCACGGGAATGTAAAACATGCAAGGCTTGGAGTCTGGAATATTCACAGTTACAAGCTTCCGGTTTGGAGAAACGTCTTCCATGGAGAGCGTTGTCCTCTAGTGGATTTTAAAAAGCTCAGAGCTCAGAGCTGTTAGGCTGTTTGGGCTCATCAGAACATACACACCTGCCTTGGATTCCATTATTTTGTCAAATCAGACAGAATATTAGGCTCCGAGCAACAATTTCACCCCCCCCCCCACACACACACACA
>PYXC01000771.1:160000-167500 GCA_015244755.2 Tenualosa ilisha
ACACACACACACACACACACACACACACACACTCACACACAGAGACACTCACACACACACACACACACACTAAGCCAACACACTGCAGTGCCCAACCCAAAACCAGCCTGTTGTTTTCCTCTCCAGTGTTTCACATGAGCTGTTTTACCTGTGCGGATGTTGGACACATGGGCTTTGAATAGAGGCGTCATCAAAATCTACTCTAAACACTAACGACCTGGCAGGCCAAGTGAGGGTCGCACACAGAGAAGGTCAAACAGCCGTGAAAGGGATGGCATGTGTTTCTACGGAAACCTCTCCCACAGCACACAAAAACAGAGTCACTGTTGTGTGTGTGTGCATGTGTGCGCGTGTGTGTGTGTGTGTGTGTTAAGTAAGTGTTTAAGAATTTATGGGTAGTTTATTAAACAATTGATCCAGTATCCTGAGGTAAATGGTGACCTGTTTTCTGTGGAGAGAATATTGTGAACATTCTAGCCTATGAGGCAATACAGTCCAAAATGAACAGAGAGAGAGAGAGAGAGAGAATGTGTGTGTGTCTGTGTGTGGTGTGAGCGAGAAAGAGAGAGAGAGAGGGAGAAGCTATCCAAATGAAATTGGGGGCTATAATGGTCAGTCGATTACCATCTTAAATACACTGTCAAAAAGCAATTTGCATGGCGCATGCCACAGGCCTGAGATCAGCCCCTTATTAGGCGCCTGGCCAATCACAGGATCTCATTCCGATTCCTGATTTGATTTCTTTATTTTAGTTTAATCTGGAGGGACCAGGACCTAATGTTCCCACCTACAGACACTCTGGCAGTTTGAAGGTGATGGAAACAGAGTTCAGGAGTCACAAAAAGAGCAACACTTAGCCGCAAGGCTCTGGATCACACCGCAATGCAGATGGAGGGACGGATGTGAATCTAAAGTGGATTTGGTGCATCCATGGATTGGAACCTGTCATTGGTGTGATCATCACCAAATGGAAATGGACCCCTTTGATATTTGCAAACATTCCAGGGGGGATGCAGCACTGCAGGCAGAGAGCCTCTAGTTCAATGGATTATCATTAGGTAATCCTGCTCCTTCACAGTACCCTTATCCATCAGACACATATAGAATGATATCCATCTGTCTGTGGCAGCGGTGTGTTTCCATTGTCCTAAAATATTGTAGAGTAAAATGTTCTTTTTACAAAAAAAAAAATGCTGCATCAAGAATGCTTGGTTCTTCACTAGTGACCACAAACACCACAGTACCACAAACGTTCTTCATGCATGCTTGGTTCCTCACCAGTGACCAGTACCACAAATGTTCTGTTGCAATTTGGAGATCATGTGACCTGGACCTTATTCACAAGTAACCACACTGGCTCACAAACAAAAAAGGCTAACAAAAAGCTAAAAGACTCCAAACTCCCAACAAAGAGTATAAACAATAAGTTTTGCCCATCAACCCACAGCAAATAATGCTGTGTGTGTGTGTGTGTGTGTGTGTGTATAGTCAGTAATACAATTGATGTTTTTTTTATTTTTTATATTTATGTATTTTCCTGAGGAATCGAATCCAGCCAGCGCTCTTGTTTCTGCTCCAAACGTGGCACTGCAGTTGGAGGACGAGGAGAAAGAGAGGGATGAATGTGGCACTGCAGTTGGAGGACGAGGAGAAAGAGAGGGATGAATGTGGCACTGCAGTTGGAGGACGAGGAGAAAGAGGGGGATGAATGTGGCACTGCAGTTGGAGGACGAGGAGAAAGAGAGGGATGAATGTGGCACTGCAGTTGGAGGACGAGGAGAAAGAGAGGGATGAATGTGGCACTGCAGTTGGAGGACGAGGAGAAAGAGGGGGATGAATGTGGCACTGCAGTTGGAGGACGAGAAGAAAGAGAGGGATGAATGTGGCACTGCAGTTGGAGGACGAGGAGGAAGAGGGGGATGAATACTTGCTGTATCTCCTTTTTCTATGGCACAAGAACAGATCAGGAGCGAATCGAGATTTACAGCACTAAGCGCCATGTCACGCATATATCACACACACACACACACACACACACACACACACACACACACACACACACACACATTTTGGCAAATACATCTTAAGGACAAGCGTGGCTAGGATGGTAGTGCTATTCCTAGGAGATTTTGACAGTGGTGTGGAACTGCGCACTGCAAATAGCACAAATGTTTAGAGAACCCTAAATACAGAAACACAGCCCACAGCAATGACTTAACCAAACAGACACACGACACATCCCAGTTGTCTTCAAACCCTTGGAGTGCATGAACAGAATTTACATTTACAGCAATGTAGACCGAAACACAAATTTTAGACTTCATGTTTCATGTGCATTAAGTATATTTGTGTGTGTGTGTGTGTGTGTGCACATCTGCACGCACATGTGTGTGCGTGCATGTGCAGGTGTGTATGTGCGTGCATACATGCAGTGTGTGTGTTCCTCCTGTTCTACACATGTACTATACTATATTATACACATCTCCCCAGTACACACACTCACACCATCCCACCTACACAGATCCAAGCTAATGGAGGCCAAGGTAAGGGGAGCTCCCCAGCCAGTTCCCTCTACTGATTGGCTGATTTAACATGTCACAGAGGTATTCTGGGATTTGTAGTCAAAGCGGCGGGTAAACCAAGTGCAAAGCCAATCTCCCTTAAGCCTGGACACAGGTGAAAATGCCTATGCTCTCAGTTAATGATCCTTGTCTCAGTGCTTTTAGTTTAGCACTGTCCCTGAGAGGCGACGCTCCCGGGGTTAGAGCCTCACGGCTGCCTCTGTTGCTTTTGGAGCAGTACCGTGTGTGTGTGTGTGTGTGTGTGTATGTGTGTGTGTGTGTATGTGTATGTGTGTGTGTGTAAGGGGATGAAAGTACCTCAGTAAGGAGCAAACACACAGACACACACACACACACACACACACACACACACACACACACAGACAGACACACACACACACACACACACTTGGATGATAGTAGATCCACTCTCCCACCACTAGCCTGTTCCCTGTGCCCTGACTGAGAGGCATATCCCCCATTCCTCCATGCTATCTGAAGACCACTCCAGTGAGGCTCTGATTGAGAATAGGCCCGCTCTGCTAAACATCACTGGCTACAGACACACACACACACACACACACACACACACACGCTCTGCTAAACATCACTGGCTACAGACACACACACACACACACACACACACACACACACGCTCTGCTAAGCATCACTGGCTACACACACACACACACACACACACACACACATACACGCTCTGCTAAGCACCCCGGACTATAGAAGGTTGTGATCCACCACTGTGCCCGTCTCTCTCTCTCCCTCCTTCTCTCTCTCTCTCACACACACACACGTAAACACACTCTTATCCACTTTGCTCAAAATCTCCAGGAGGAGAGGTTGGCTGAGTGTGTCTGTGTATGTCACCCCCCCCACACCCTTGCTTTTCCCATCTCCTGAAACCAACACTGGATTTCCTGGATAAGCTCTTATCGACGTGGAACACCACACCGGCCGATCCGAGCTCTCGCTATCACTCGCCACACGCTTCTGCATCCTCCGCGCTTCGCTAATGCCACCCGGCAGGGAGCAGTGGTGCGGGTCACCTCTGGAGGGGCAGCTGTACACACTCTCACTCACTCATACACACACACACACACACACACACACACTCACTCACTCAGACACTCACCCCACACACTCACTCACTCACTCTCACTTTCTCTCTCACACACACACACACACACACACACACACACACACACACACACACACTCACCCCACATGCTCACGCACACAAACACACTCTAGAGGTGAGTCTTGCGCTACACACACACACACACACACAGACCAGCAGTGTGCAGCGGTGTGGGCCACCACCAGAGGGGTAGCAAGAGATGAGGCATATGTGCGTGTGTGTGTGTGTGTGTGTGAGAGTGTGTGTGTGTGTATTTGCATATAAACTAATGCAAGAAACACGATTGTCAAATAATGCAGGTGTAAGAAAAGAGTGAATGGTAATTAACATTGGCACAGGGCCGGATGATATTAGGGCCAAGTGTGCTGGACTCCAGCCCTACCTGGCAATGAGGCTGAATGTGTGTGTGTGTGAGTGTGAGTGTGTGTGTCTGTGTGTGTCTGTGTGTGTGTGTGTGTGCGTGAGTGTGAGTGTATATGTGTGTGTCTGGCGATTAAGCTAAGGTAGTGCTCTCTAAGCCAGTAAACAACCAAGAGGAGAGCCTGGGCGTGTGTGTGCATGTGCTTCAGTTGGCCTGGACTAGGAGTCCATGTCTTCACTGGTGTGTGTGTGTGTGTGTGTGTGTTTGTGTACTTCAGTTGGCCTGGACTAGGAGTCCATGTCTATATCGGTGTGTGTGTGTGCGTGCCTGCATGTGTGTGTGTGCATGTGTGTGCGTGCCTGCATGTGTGTGTGTGTGTGCGCATGTGTGTGTGTGTGTGTGCGTGCCTGTGCGTGCCTGTGTGTGTGTGTGTGTGTGTGTGTGTGTGTGTGTGTGTGTGTGTGTGTGTGTGTGTGTGTCTGCACCTTCATTGGTATGTCCCACGTAGCCAGTGGAACCTGTATTAATTGTGTGAATGGTAGGCTAACAAGCAGTGGCATGCTTGTGGGGAGATAGTATGTGTGTGTGTGTGTGTGTGTGTGTGTGTATTTGCACAAGAGTGTGAGGGCTAGGCTAATGAGCAGTGACAATGCTCCCCCTGCCTACTGGTGCGGCCCCAAGCTATTTACCTGCCACCAGCCAAATGAATGAAGAAACAAACTGGCAGTGTGTTCAGTGTGTGTGTGTGTGTGTGTGTCTGTGCATTTGCAAAAGGTATGTGTCTGTTTAGGTGTGTGTGTGTATGTGTGTATGTGTGCATGTTTCCATATTTAAAAGTATCCATTTGACTAAATGCATGGGGACACAGTTGGCTTCAACCGTTTTAGCCAAGGTGTTTTTACATGCTGGTTTTTGAGGCCAAACACTAATAGGTTTACCACATGGGGGCAAGGGTGTGTGTGTGTGTGTGTGTGTGTGTGTGTGTGTGTGTGTGTGTGTGTGTGTGTGTGTGGTTAGAGGCTCTTTAGTGCCTCCAGACAGAAACCAGTGCCCTTCAGCAGATGTATTTAACCTGCACCACGTTTATGCACATCCAGAGGCATGCTCTCTCTCACACACACACACACACACACACACACACACACACACACGCTTTCACTCAGGAAAGCATACATGCAACTTTCATATACTCGGCGGCCAGTCCCGCATAATCTCTGTAGCTGCCAGCACTGGGCTGTCACAGCAAATTACAGCACGGCTTCCGGTGTGTGTGAGTGTGTGTGTATGTGTGAGTGAGTGAATGAGTGTGTGTTTTTGTGTGAGAGTGTGTGAATGAGTGTGTGTGTGTGTGTGTGTGTATGTATGTGTGTATCTGTGTGAGTGAGTGTGTGTGTATGTGTGTTTGTGTGAGTGTGTGTGTGTGTGTGTGTGTGTGTATGTATGTGTGTATCTGTGTAAGTGAGTGTGTGCGTATGTGTGAGAGTGTGTGAATGAGTGTGTGTGTGTGTGTGTATGTGTGTTTGTGTGAGTGTGTGTGAGTGTGTGTGTGTGTGTATGTATGTGTGTATCTGTGTAAGTGAGTGTGTGCGTATGTGTGTGTGTGTGTGAGAGTGAGTGTGTGTGTGTGTATGTGAGGCGTCGATCCAGAGGGGTAATTCACGGAGCCATATGGAAGCCTAATGCTCAGACTCAGACACAGGAGGCAAACGAGAAAGTAATGGAAGATAATGCTGGGTGATGAGGCGCCCTAATCAAGCCTGTAGAATGCACACACACACACACACACACACACACACACACACACACACACACGGAAACACACATACACACACACACACACACACACACGCACACGGAAACACACATACACACACACACACACACGCACGCACGTATATACACACACCTCAACACACCAGAAAGAATCCCTCTGAGAAATGTTTTTTTGTTCACTGTGGCAGTATAGTGTGTGTCAGCTACGACTGGAAACATGGAATAATCTCACAAAGAATTCAAAGAACTCACTTCTAAATTATAATCTCACACACTCATCCAGTCTGTAATGTCATGACACAATACACTTTAAAGAACTCACTTCTAAATTATAATCTCACACACTCATCCAGTCTGTAATGTCATGACACAATACACTTTAAAGAACTCACTTCTAAATTATAATCTCACAAACTCACCCAGTCTGTAATGTCATGACACAATAAACCTCAAAGAACTCAAGAACTCACTTCCAAACAAAGAAGATTTCAAAAAAGAGACTTTTAAAAGGAGCCATTTCAGATGAACCATCATTAGGCTCTTGGCTATAACCCACATTTATACCCACATTATAACACATTTGTCAGCTGTTTGAGGAAATTTGACTTGAAACAATGACGACATGTAAAGGTTTAAACCATTCAGCTGCATCAGGGGATTTATGCAGAGAATTACTGCTTTAAGTAAAGCAATAGTTCACAGTAGTTTAGTAATCTGTAGTTTTCCTATAGATTTACACACACACACACACACACACATTAATCTGTCTATAGTCCTTCTGTCTCTTAATCACCCTCATTCATTTTTACACTCCTGGCCAAACATTTGCTCTCTCTCTCTCTCTCTCTTCCCCTCTCTCTTTCCCCCCAGTCAAACAAGCAAGTGTAAACAGGAGAAGGTGCACACAGGCAAGGCCAGCCCTTCAAAGGGCCCTGAGTGCACGTGTGCTTGTTCCGATTTGAAGAAAGCCACTAAGTGTCCGAGATCAGAGGCGTTTCCTCAGCGTTTCCTCGGTACAAAAGAGCTCAGTCATCCATCATTCATCACTCCATGTTCCTCCTTTCATTGGTCCGCCGCTCCACTGCGCTCCTCTCGTCTCGACTCGTCTGTGGGGGACCCCCTGCTGTGTTTGTCATCCTAAAGCATGCGCTTGCTAACTCCCTCAAAGCCTCCCACTCCTCCACACACACGGGAGGAGGGGAGGAGGAGAAGGGGGGTATAGGAAGCATTCACTAGGAAACAAAAAGCTCTCTCTTTCATCTTAAACCATTATATCACTCAGGGAGAGAGAGAGGGAGAGAGAGAGAAAGAGAGTCTGAAAGAGGGAGGGAGACCATGTAAAAGAAAGAGAGGGAAAGGACAGGTGGGGAGAGAGAGGGGAAGACTGTAAGAGAGAAAGAAAAGGAAAAGGGGAGAGGGGGAGAAGAAGAGGAGCCGATGGAGGAGGAGGAGGAGGAGTGACACTGAAGGCAGTAGTGGAGTGAGAGAGGAAGGACAAAATGGGCTGAGAAATATAAATTATGTGTAGACTGCATTTCCATAATAATCAGTAGACTGCATTTTCATAATTATGTGTTTGCACAAAGGTCAGTCTCAACAACAAGATCAGAAAATCCAAGGCAAAGTCTTGTTCTGGTGTACACCTCCCAAAG